>JARYHS010011408.1:74941993-74959992 GCA_031002005.1 Vandiemenella viatica
CATCTAGGACTCAGAAAGAACTTTTTAAAACTCTGTGTGTAAAGACCAGCACTTTAAGTTACCGAAGCATGGACTTTAGGAATATCAGAAAGAAGGAGAACTGAATCATTTGAGATGTGGTATTATAGAAGGATGCTTAAAGGTTAAATGGACGGATAAAGTACCAAACGAACGAGTTTGGGAAATGATGGCTGAGGAAAGGATTTGTGGAAGAATCTTACCGAAAGAAGAGACAGAACGGTAGGTCATATTTTGAGACATGCAGGATTGGTTAACGTGTTAGTTGAGGGAACAGTCGTAGGTAAGAACTGTAAAGGAAGACTAGAATATATGAACTAGATAATTGAGGACGTGGTTTGTAAGGGCTATGTTGAGATGAAAAGGTTAGCTCAAGATAGGAAGAGATGGAGGATTGCATCAAATCAGTCGAGAGACTGATTACAGAAAAAATATTAACAGAGAAAGTCGTTTAACTACTAGTAAACATAGTAAATATTTGATGGTAGAAATTTTACCGCAAAATATGAACCATAAGACCAGTAAATTAATTTTCAAATTTCTCCGAGTAATGCTGATGTTTCAAAATTAAAAATATCAATGATATTAAATCATGATTATAGAAATCTTTTTTTTTAAGGGCCTTCATAAGTCTGCATGAAAGATATTGATGGTTCCGGAGCTTCATCACTCGTTGAAGTCTTTGTTCGTTACATCCAGGTTTGAGAGTTAGAAATTGAAATGTAATTACCGTATGTAATATTATGAAACATTGCAATCAAGTGGTTTCGGAAGAGCAGAAAATATGTTCATCGTGTCTCATGCATTACTAGCAAATGAACGAGAATACCATGTTTAATAAGAAAAATACGAGCGTACCTAGGATTAATGTTGATAACTGCAACTCATTTATGAACACAATAGGCCTTTTAATAATGATAAATTACATTAAAGAGTTCGAACTTAAGTTAATATTATTATTAGATTTTAGAGCCATGTAATAATTGACGTTCATATTTAATAAATTCCACAATAGTTTGTACATTGTTATAAATTGGTGCTTTCTACTGTGGCAACAGCAAATTTTGTCTTAAAAATTAATTATAGTGAGAAAAGAACACAAAAATTTATAGCCATATTTTAGGGATACACAATCACTGCGTATATAACTAAAATATTAGTTTTAAACCGTCTTTCCTGGTATCGCCACGTCATGTCAACTATAATAAATATTCTGGTTATCTTTGTGGGGTTTTTTTTTAGGGAGGGGGGGCGGGACACTAAGAAAGATCGAAAGCTGACGCTCAAATTTTGGAGATATAATTAAAAATAATCAAAATTATACGCATAATAGATAATTATTTCTCATATACGAAAACCAAATGCGATAACCATCGACTTTCTTTTCTTAACAGGAAAAGTGAGAAGGGTCATTTTACTCAGTACTACGAGAATAATACCGCTATATGAATAAACAGCAAAGGAAAAGTAATTTATTTCAGTTTTGACCGTAGCAGTTCCTGTATTCTTCAGGATGGAAATGAAACGAAAAATGCACGAAGCTAATATACATCTACACTGTGGCTCAGTTCGTAAAATAGTACCAAGTTACTCTGCGTTGCCCAAAATGGTTGAGGTTGAATTGCCAATACTGTAATTTTAGTTGCAGAATTTGAAGCATGTGTATCACATTATACCCAGTCTTCACAGAAAATAACAAAACTTTCATGTTAAAACCCAATCAGATGTGTATTACTATCTATGGTCACTGAATATAATTTAGGTTCCTAGCGTCAGAGGTTGTAGCTGTGCGTCCGGAGATAGTAACTGCAGGCTTCAAAGAAGCTCCAGGGCGTTTTTTTTAAAAAATTATATTATTAATTTACATAGTTTCTTCGTATGCCGTTCACATTAAATACGGCTAGGGATTGCAATCCAGCAAAGCGGGATCCCGCAATCCCGCGGGATCCCGCATCATTAGACAGTCTGGCGGATCCCGCAAAAAATTAAGCGGATCCGCAATCCGCCAAATCCGGCGGAAACGCGTGTCAGTCTGCGTGACTCGCTGCCCCACTCGGTCTCTGTAGGATATTTTGCACTGTTTGCCTGTACCCTCGCATTTGGCAATTGACTCATGTGAACAAGCGTTTGTTTTTGTCAACCTTCGTCATTCGTAAGTAAATAAATACAATTTTACGTTTTCATCAAAACTTACGTTTGTTTCGAGTACTTATTTCTGTAATTTGAGTTATGGTGCGTACTTAGTACGATTTTCTAACTATATAATTATTTTTTAAGTGTCGCACATGTTATCTGAACTACACGGTTACAGCTTTTTATTCACGGTTTCATTATTCCCATTTTCTGTATTTGCAGATAAAGTAATTGTGACAATTTCCTAATTTGCGGCTGAAAATTTGATTATTCGTTGATATGAAACTAATGTTATCGTAATTCTAACGATCGCGTACCTATTTATTTAACAGCTATCAAAAGGAAATTGTGTATCCTTTGACTTATTGCTGTTTTGGCCGCTGCCTCCATGCGTTTCTTTGACGAAAGCCAACTGTTTACATGTTCCGCTCAGGCTTTCGATTAATCCCTCTTCTCCTTGTTATTATTTCGACTAAAGGTAAAAAAAAAAAATATATAATGAAATTTTCATGGGTGTATCGACGAATTGAATTGTAGGAACACCATACTTCGACGGCTGCCTCCGCCGTCTTTCTCACGTGTGTAATTTCATATGTTTGCAATGAAATCCGGAGATACAACCTATGAGGACTTCATTGCAATCATTCGCCGAGAAAGTCTCCTTTTTTACTAAAAAATAATAATTTCCACTCCAAAAACTTCGTTACGCCACATAAGTTAATCAGAAATACTTGACAGTTTAGGTGTTGGTGAGTAGTTTCTTTTAATAAGATTGATTCAACTGTAATATCAATCAAGGAATCAGGAGATATAATAATTAATCACGCAAAAAAGGCCAAATCTCGTGCTTGTGCAGTGACAAAAAGTTATGAGATCTTGTTCTGAGCCAAGTCTACACTTTACAGAGTATATTCACTTCACTTTGTGAAATGGAATGCTTTTCTCGGTGTTATGGAACGTTTATTTCGAATTAAAAAAAAAAAAAACTCTAGTAACTTGGCCATTAAGCAAACCATATTCTTAAACTTATGTGATGTATTGTAAGACATATAATATGATCTAAAACTCAATATTATACATTTTTATTATTTATTTAAAAATTGGTTTACATTAAAAAACAAAAATATAAAACCTCGAATACACTTCAGATAAGCTAAAAAGTTTTAATGTCATTTTGCCAATCAAAATATTGTTAACTCTTAATTTTTATCATTTAGCATTAAAAATTATTTATTAATTTAATTATTATTCACTTTATTAACGTTTTAAGTAACTATGTTTTAAATATATGTGTTAAAAAACTGATTGTAACAATCCCGCACGGATCCCGCGGGATTGAAAACACTGCGGGATTGCAATCCTTAAATACGGCCCTACATTGGGTGTTAAGACCGAATAATGGAAATTTAAGGAAGCTGCCGTATTATATTTACGAAGTATTACGTATGAAATATATAATTGGTATCACATCTTTGTTGTTTCTGTAAACCTGACATATTACAAACAATTCCAGCCAAATCCCATGCTTTAAAACGGCGAAAGTCTCATCGAAATCTTTTAACTAGTGTTTTCTTAGTGTTTGTGGAACAGATATACACGGCATTCGTTTTAAATATTATATTATATTATTATATTCCCCTTAACAACGCATGACAGAATTATAACAGCTGTGCGTTTGGTAACAACCGACAAACGAAATTTTAACTGGTGATTAATCTCATTTTTTAACTGAATGGTATGTCTCGCATTTAAACGACATCTGAAAAGTAATTTACTATCCGTGTCACGTATTTGTTCTCGCTGTATTTTTTTAATTCTGGCTTCCCTCGAGCTTACAGCAGTAACAGCAATCAGTCCGCCACTGACGCAATGCTGCTTTTTTTAGCTGCTTTCTGCTCCACCGGCTTCATAGTCCGTCGTTTGCATCTGAGATGTCGCCACTGTATTTCCATGTTTATTACTCTGTTCAGTTAGCTCCGCCAGCGCTTTCTCCCTCGGGGAAACTGATTTAAAAGTCAAATAAACATTTTCGCGGACCGCCACTAACTATCTTTGTATCGCAAATAGCGCAACAGCCTTTGTGAGGTGGATACCTCGTCATTACTCCACTTTCACTTCATTTCGTGACACTTTCTGAGTTCCGTTTGATGGAATAATGTTTTTCTAACGCTGGTAGGTCGATTTTTGAACGTGATTATGCTATTCGCTTCCAGCAGATTAATAAGTGAACGTTTTTTTTGGGAAAATTAATCACACATTTTCAAGGCTCCGTTAAACCACATTTTTTTATTCCACGAACAATGCTCAAGATGTTAAAAGTGAGATATATATATATAATACAATTTAGGTTTATAAGCATGCGATGGACCATTGATGTTTTTGTGTCTGATGCTACGAATATTATTTCTGTATTTGTTCTTGAGTTAAAATTTTTATTTGAAGTCTCTGCTCGTTGATGTTTAGTTTGTAAGAGATAACTGTGCCATTACTCACGAAGACTGGCAATACAATTTTGAGCCTCATCAGTCGACTAGGTGCCATTGTAATACCGCAAAATATAAACTTTCATCTAGAAACCAAAATAAGCTTCTTAGGACGTTTCGTAAATTAATTCTCATTGATACGTACAATCATTTTTTGGTGGATCTCACGTACGTCACAGTTACCATCATTAATATGAAGTATGTGTCGTCTTGAACAAAATTATTTAATTCATTTAATATTAGATTTGGATTTTCTTTTTACGAGAAGGTGTTAGAAATTAAAACTGTTTACCTTTATTTCTTGTATTTACTTTCAGTGAAGTAAGTTAAAGCACAGCAAAAAGACTGACGTTAATTCTTGATCAGAAACAAATAAAATAATGTATAAGAACAATGTGATCATTTGAACATTGCTGCTTCATTAGAAACTTTAATTTTTCAGTCATTTTTAAAATCCTTTCTTTATTTTCAAGAAATACAATTATTCATGAATTCCAGTAATTTGTGTCTTTGTGTTTAAGCAGTGTTTAGAGAAAAATTACTTACATCGTTTACTTGTTCTCTTCATGTACCGTTATCATTCATACATTCACTGAAACTATTTTATGTTATTATGATACATCTTGCGTTCTGATAGACTATTGTTTGTCACACTCATGTTACGTTAAGTGTACCAGTAGATACACATCAACAAAACATATAATTTTAAACTGAACAACCAAACTTTTTTACTGTTGTCTAATTATTTCAGTTGATGAGCTTCGATTTTAAAAGTAGTACACCAAAGAGAGTTAACTATCAGTCTCAGGGGGTGAGAACGTAAGCGGTAGATAGTTGAATCAGGGGCTGGTTATCAACATTTTCTAAAACAGAAAAGGTAGTAACCGCAGATCATACAGTAGGGTGTGTAGGAACTTTTTCCGCGGGGGCATAAATATCATCATAATTAATGAGAATTATTACCACTATTATTTATTAACTGACCGTTATGAAAAAAATAACTGCTTTATATTCCTATCCTTGCTTATCTCACAGTGTGGTTGTTGCTGCTGATTTGACCTTTTAAAGCCTTATATGGCAAGTTCAGTGTTTTGGCGTTTCAACGTTCACTAGTTACTGATTGTATTCTATAGTAACTTCCACGGACAACTCTAGTTGCTCTACTTTCAATTGTTTCCAACTTATATACGGGATTCCCATAATGTGAGCTCCAGAACCGTCAAAGAAGGTCGTGATGAAGGTTTTATTACCCATTTTCCTTTCTTTCTTTATATGTGCTATCCCTACTCTCCCAAATAAACATTTTTTTTAATAAAAATATCTACATGTCTTTCACCAATAGAATTGATTATCAAATTATTTCTAAGATATTTACACCTTATACTTTCACCAGTAATTCTGCTCCCACCATATCGTCATCATTAGTGTTCTGTCCCAAGGCAGGTTTTCATATAGCTGCTCTTCATGCTCTACTGCAGGGGTGGCCAACCCGCGGCCCGCGGGCCGCATGAGGCCCGCCTTGAACATTTTTGCGGCCCGCGAGATCCATCACACTTTTACAAAATATATTTATTTTATAATGGCCAATGTAGTCAGAACCAATGTATTAATAAAAAATCATAATTTGTACATCCATATATACAAAAATTAACTGTCGAAATTATGAGAAAAAATAACTTTGTTTTTAAAATAATATTCTTGCGTATATATGACAGACATTGTAAGTATCATTATTATTTTATCTAAATTTACATGTAAGATTAATACAAGTAGTAAACACAATAATAACAACTCATTATGTATCAATTTTTCACTCGAAAAATGTCTATAGTGGGTCTGTATCTAATATGGGAATATATAATTTTTTATGCGGCCCGCGGAGTTATGATGCATTTCCAAAGTGGCCCGCGTGGTTATTTGGGTCGGCCACCCCTGCTCTACAGTCTTCTTCTCTTCTCTTCATGTCCAAATAGTTTCCGTTTCCTTTGTTAGTATCTGTGATCTTGTACCTCTTCCTTTCTCTTCCTACAAACTAGTCCCATATGATAATACAAAACATTTACCTTGATGTCAATCCACTTAAAAACGTACCACTTTTTGGAATTTATGGTTATTCCATAATAACTTATCCAAATAAACATTCTGTACTGATCCTCTGTGTTGTTCACAATACTCTATTGTTATAATAAATACTACTGAAAGGCTAAGCTTGGTCACTGTGTCTTTGTATCCGTAAATCTTACGTCACGTTCCCGGCCTTCGTAGGCGAACTGACAAGGGCCAGAAAAGTTACTATCAACTAGTTAATGCGCGTTACCTAATAACAATTTAATTTAATTAAATAACCACTAAAAATGATTGCCAGAACACTGAAAAAAGTTTTTTGTTTAAATTAACGAGTTAATTATTATTTGCTGCCTGTTTATTAATATTATTTCGATGTAGACGTTTGCCTTATAATATCTAATCGCTGTTATACTAACCAAAAAATATCGGATCACGTTTATATCACGCTGCAGTGAATGTATTAATTTTCGTGCGATGGAAGCTTTCATTTTAGAGAATAAATATTAGCAGAAGCGATATTTTATTTACGTTTTTTAAAAATAATAAAGTTGTTTTCATGAGCTCAATGTTATTGAAATCATTACTTCGTGCTTATGAAAGTAGTTCCACATCGACCGCAATTTATGTGGTCTAGGCAGCGATTAAAACTAATATTATGCGGCATAACGTAAGTTGTTAGGATTTAATTTCCTTTGCTTTAACAGACGCCATATTGCTGAGTTCTTGCTTAGGATGAAATGCAACCTGAACCGGGAAGACAACTGAAACTTACGTAAGGCACAAGGAACTGCTTTCACCGCTATTTTATAACAGCTCTATTTAGTTAGGTAACTGCAAACAAATAACTTGCCAAAACACTTTGTTCAACCTGCATTTTTTGACGCGTTTAGAGGTTACTAACATTGTGAAACGTTAGGTTACATGCAAACAATATAACTTCTGATCGTAAATGAACAACACAACTATCCGCTAGAATAATAAACAGCACCAGTCCCAATATGATATTTTACCATCTGCTCTCCTTTACACATCTTCTGATATACCATCTCCAACTCTGGTTCTTTACTTCCTGTCCTAGAACTACTTTAATCAGAGACTTACTTTTTGATTCACCACAGTGCTAAGAAGAGTTATAACTTCTTTTTCTCATCATCACGCGTAACTTAGAAGTGATATAACTAGTTATGCGGTAGCATAAGACGATTGCTTTCGACATTTGTTTATAGTAAATTCAGTCGAAGAAAAATTATTGCGCCTTCAGGTTAATGTGAAATCGTCTGGAATTATCATGCTGAAGTGAAAATCGTACTTACACATATTTTTACGCCTTGTTGACGTCGAGGTCATTAGAGGAGGTAAAAGACGGGGGCCTAGGAGCGGAAAGGACTTAGGCCATGGCCTTTTGAAGGATCCATCCTGATATTCGCTTGAAGTGATTTTGGGAAACTAGGTTACTGTCATCTGCAAACAAAATGCATTTAACCTTGGCGGGGTCCCAGGACTGAGCCTTGTGGAATTCCAAGTTGTATATTTTACCAATCTGTTGAAGGATGTTTACTGATTATTTACTTTTTTTTTCGTTTATGCTTTACGCCTCAACCACGAAATCTGACAGAAATCTGGATTGCCGAACATAGATTATAATCCGCGTCCTGACGAAAGCGAGGCCAGTGTACACTTGACAGCTGAGTGTAATCTGGTTTTGTGGTTCGAGTTGTTTGTTCTGCGTTTCCATTGTAACTTGTTGTGAGTGGTCGTGGTAGTGGAGTGTCCCGCCTGACCATCTGGCCACTCTGCCCGCAGCAGGTCTAATGAGGCTCTTCAGCGGCCGCAGAGAACACGCCTGGCCACGCGCACGAAATATATTTAACTTGCGCTCCTCTTGCCCCCGCACAGCAATACTCTGTAACAACCTCCATCTTGTTAGGACCACAGATTTCATAAGAAAGAAACATTCCGTTAAATCATAGTAACAGAACTATCTTAGACATTATTTCTAAAAGGTGAACTATCATAGGTAAAAAGTGTTTTTGTTACAAGCCATCTTTCTCCCTTCATACTTAACACTAAACAAAGATCTGTAAATGAGGTATCATTTTAAAGATTAGCTTCTCCGCTATGGTAACATCCTTAATTGAGAAAGAAATTTATCGAAATTCAGCGCGTAAATGCCAAATTTATGAATAATCAAGGAAACGCGCATATGATGGTTCAGAATCAAGCTACTAGGCTTCGCGCTGACGTCGATAAGGCTTGTTTCATTACCGCTAGATAGCAGCGAAAGTTTTGCACAGGCCGTGGTCATATTAACAAACAAACAATTATAGCTACAAAATGAGATAGTTCAGAGCCCATCTGCCAGGTTTCGCTGGCATCAATAAGCAGTTATAGCGGCACAACATATCATAGAATGTTTGATAGTCTGTGTGTGTTTCCTAGAATAAGGACTACGACTACGACTCATTTCAATCGACAAATAAAAAGTTGCTGAACAAAACCACCAACCTCGCTAATCATCGTATGTCATTCGCGAAATTTTCGCACGGGCTACCAGTCAGGATGTAACTCAATTATTGGTTTTATTATCTGACATCGGCGGTGCTGTATAATACCATTCTCCTATAGATCCGCTGGCAATCGACTTTTATTTTATAATTCTTTCTCCGATGGTTCGATACGCATCAAATGTGTGGGGTGTTTAACGCTCAGGTGGGTCGTTTTTGATGTTGCATTATTTGGAAACTCAAGATCCCAGATTCAAATTCTGGAAAGGCCTGAAATTTTACGGACACCTAACATCTCATCTTCGCCTCTGGTTTATCTTTATGAAGTATGGTTTGAAAAGTCCGATGTTCTCTTTCCATGTTAAATTGTACGTCCAGCTGTAAAAACTTCCACTAGGCGGTCGAAATACCCTTCTTCGTTATTTTTTATTTGTTTTATTTTTTACTGTTTTTATGGGTTTATGCTTCGTTGACGTCTACGTCATTAGAGGCGGTAAAGAAATGGAGCCCTCGAACAGGGGCCTAGGAATTGGAAGGAGCTATCACGGCATTCTCTATGGAAAACAGAAATCTCGATACCCGGACGGGGATTCGAACACGCGTCCTCCCGCGTACGACAAACACCACGCTCGGTGGGAAATGCCATTTGAAATCATCCAGCCAGCAATTCCACACGTATTTATTTTTTTCTGTTCTGGTATTTTTTAATATTTTACGGATAATAACTTAGTAAAGTCAACATCAACATCAACATCATTCTATACTCTGCAAATCACAAATACTGTGGGTGGCAGAGGGTGCTAAGCACCAATCCTAATTCTGCGCATTCCAATCCCGAACAGATCGAGGAAAGAAGGAATACATAAATGAATCAGTACGGCATCTTATTTCTCTAATCTTATCCCTCCTGTCATTGCGACCTAAATAGGTTGGCGGAAGAAGTATTTCGTTGCACTCGTAACTTAAAGATTTTCGCATATTCTCCAGCAAATTCAAACGAAAACGACGTCGTCTGTCCGCCAAACAATCCCAGCCCAACCCACGAATTAGCTCTGTGACACTTACGTAAGGACTGTAACTAGCAGTCACGAATCGAGCGGCTCTTCTCTGTACTTTCTCTAATGTGTCAATCAATCCCTTGCGATACGGATCCCAAATTCCACAACAGTATTCCAAATGCGGACGCACTTGTGTTTTGTACGCTATTTCCTTTGTATGAGCATTACAACTTCTCAAAATACGTCCTATGAATCGTAGTTTGGAATTAGCTTTTCCTACAACGGAAGTTATGTGCAAGTCCCATAACACATTCCTCTCAGTCTAATACTTCAGATGGCTATAAATTATCAACATCACATATAAATTCTTCAGAGCTTTGCTCCTCGTCAGCGTTTACAAAGAAAGAAGAGGATTGGTGACAAGGGACGGGAAGAAATCGGTCCATAGCTTTTTCAAGGAAAAAGCCTGTAGAGATTTCGGGAAACCATGGTAGACCGAAATCTGGATGGCCGAACTAGGATTTGAACCCATGTTCTCTCAAATGCGAGGTCTGAGAGTTATCGCTCACTCACCACAGTGGGTAACTTCACTTTACAATTGTGGATTAGCACCGGAAGACTGCATGCTCCGTGATTTTTGCAAGCCTCCCTAAAGTTGATCACTGCAAATATTACAAAAACGAACAGAGCAAGAGCCACACTTAATCATCGTTTTACAATCTGAACAAGCACAAAAATAACCTCTGGTCTCGTATTCGGGAGGACGCCGGTTCGAATCCCCGTTCGGGCATCCAGACTTGGTTTTTCCATGGTTTCCCCAAATCACTCCAGACTAGTGTCGGAATGCTTCATTTAAAAGGCAGTTACCAAATTCCTTCCCGTTCCTTGTCCCCATTCCCATCTCGCCTCTAATGACCTCGAAGTCGACTAGGCGTAAAGCCATAAGTAAAAAAAAAAATAAAAAAATAATAACTTCTTCATGTAAACACATAAATACAAAGACTGCACTCACCGACTAAAATCAAGTTTCGGTATCGACGAACCAGATTCAAAGAACCATTCATTGAAATATACTTTGGAAGTACTCGCCGCTGAGAGAATGGATCTTTAGAGACTTCCTAGAAAGTTAAGCAGTAAGGGAAGGACAATGTGGAATTTTATCGCTTACCCTTTGCAAATATTTCGTTTCGCATTGATGTTTAACAATAATCTTTTCTTATATCATACAGTGCTAGACTAAATAAAAATAATATTAAAAACGGAATACAATAAGCTAGAAGATCTGCGGTTAGATGTCTTCAAAAGTAGAATTTCCGGTAAAATAAAATATTCACAAGGTACTATTGAAACTACTAGAAATATTATATTTCGAGTAAACAACAGTACAGTAACAAAATTCATAGTTATGCTTAAGACACGCTAGTGTTGACGAGTTAGAAAATTAAAAACATTGTACATGTATTCAGTTTCCTAATTTATTCAGTAAATATGAAAGAATGAAGCTAACTATTCGAAGACGGCATTACAATTTACACCACCAAAGTGGTAGTTATTTTAACTCTCCATATGAAAATATCAGTTAAAAGAAAACAGTGTGCATAATTGTGAAAGAAAATACGCCGACCATTCATCTGAAATAACAAAGTGCAGAGAGCAACAAACAAACATGACCTTACATAGAATTAAAAACACCGTCCAACAGAGTAAAGTAGTTCGAATAAACAGCCAATAATTTCTCAATTTTTACTTCAAACAACAAAAATAAAAATTAGTTCGTGCAACTGCATCATCCTTTTTTCTTTCCGTAATGCAAGAATTTTTTATTTATTGTTAATCTGTCAAAGTGTTGTATATATATTTTAATTTGTAGCAAACACATTTAATTACATAATGTTTCCATTCCACTCATACTCCACCTTCAACGGCTAAACAGTTTTTTGATGGGTATTAGTGTAATCAAATGTACAGTTGCTACAATTGTTTTTGAATCGTTTATAAGGTACTGGATTCAAAGCCGCCAGTGGCTCCGCACAGTGGACCGGGGAGGTACCACGGAACCTGGCTCGAGCCTCGTCTCCCGCGTACCAGTCGTGCTAAATGCAGTTTTTATGCGGTTACCCGCAGCCATCAAGCTGAATGCCGGGACGGCCCCCAATCTCCACCTCATAAACTACACAGTTCAAAAAACAAAAAATATACACAGATAATGGAAACACTTCACTTCCCCCATCATTATCTGGCGGTAAATATAAATGCTTGGTGTCAATAAGAGTATTCCGCTGTAAAACCAAAGTTCCAAATTCAACCTTTCCAACGATTAGTAAAACTCATCATATACAGCCGACCCCAAATTGTTGCGAAAATGTAGTGTAGAAGAAGACTAAGTACGGGACACTGCAACATGAAACACATATTTTGTTGCTATTTTTGCGAGGTTACTAAATGCTATTGAATTATGGTAATCAGCTATTTAAAAAAAAAAAATGCAGAGCACAAGTTTCAGTTCCCGTACAAACAAGTAACATTATCATCATCACAAATACTAACGAAAGGTTAAGCTTGGGCATTGTTATACGTCACGCTACCGCCCTTCGTTGGCGGGCTACAACAGGCATATGTGTTTTTACCATTTCGAGGTTATACGCGTCCTTTAATAACAGTTCTATTTAGCAAAACATTCGCGAAGAAATGACTTGCCAAAACAACGGGCAGAAAAGAATGTATTGCGTTTAAATAAACAAATTAATTTAATTCATAAAATAACGCCAATACAACTGTATAATGTAGGTTTATTGCCGTACGCGTTTCGCCTCTCCTCGAGGCATCATCAGCGAAGAATTATTTACATTAGTGGATTTCAGGATAGTAACCACCCATCTTTGCTTTCTCTCCAAAGCATGTTTCCGTTACAGCCATTTGTCTAACAGCAAAAACAAATGGCTGTAACGGAAACATGCTTTGGAGAGAAAGCAAAGATGGGTGGTTACTATCCTGAAATCCACTAATGTAAATAATTCGTCGCTGATGATGCCTCGAGGAGAGGCGAAATGCGTACGGCAATAAACCTACTTTATACAGTTGTATTGGCGTTATTTTATGAATTAATTTACTCAGCAACTGCGGAAAAATGGCCTTCAACAACATTGCAAACAAATTAATTATTAGTTCATTTTTATATATGTATTTTCGTTCAATGTAGATCATTTCCTTAATTTTTTTCCTGATAAATATGAAACATAAAAGATTTCATTTTCGACATGCAATAATAGCGGTAGTTTTGATTAGAATGAAATTTAGCATGGGACAAAATAATAACTGGTTTCGACGTTACAGCAGAGGCCGTGAGTAATTTAATAAAAAAAAACTTAGGTTGTTTTCATGAACGCCTTGCAACTGAAAACATTACCTCACGTGGACTGAAGTAGTTCCAGGACAAGGATTAAAACTATTACTACGCGGCATCGTGTTAGTGGTTAAGATTTATTTTGCTTTGCTTTAACGGACGCAATATTACTGACGTTGTTACTTTAGACACATGTAAGTACTTCCAAAAGTGATGGCCTATGGGTCTCAAATATTACTATACGTTGTAAACATAAACAAATGCGCGAACGTAATGATAATTTTGTATTTTTTCACCACATTTACCCTTGTTCCTGCAGAATTTGATGTCAGAGGCGAAATATAAAATGAAAAGTCCATATTTCTAGAACCAGTGTGCAGACTGTATGTCAACTGCAGCTGTAGTTATTGGTTTAATTAGTTAATTATTGTAATCGTCGCAGTACCGTACAGAGGCTACGTTTGATTCTGAAATGCTTCGGCGGAGGCGTGTTTCAAAAGATGCAGACTAAGTGCCCGGCGCAGGGCGACTCCACATCACAGCATTGTGGGCGGTACGCCTTTGTTACTGCCGGACATACCGGTGTGACCAATAAAGCTTTAATTTAATTGCGATGGACCGCACGCTCAGGCGGCAGTTTCCCTACACGCCCATCATCCCACCTTTCCTGAACCCACCTACATTTGCCCTCTACAATTTTCAACTTTAAATTCTTTCAACGTTTTTGGTAAATTATACATCATTTATCTTGGTAACTTATTCCAATCCCTGACCCCCCATAATTACAAAAGTAAATCTTCACACCCCCTTGTGCCTGAAATCGAGTGCCAGGTTGTGATCATGGACATCTTTTCCCTCCCATGTATTATTTTTAACTGTTACACCAATATCTTTCCGCGCCTCTTCACCAATATACACCTTATGCATTCCCGTGACTTTCTTCACTCTTTTCCTCTATTCCAATGAATCCCATTCCAGCTCTTTTATCATATTGATTACTAATTGTGTTATACTGTAATTTCCAGAGGCAAATCTAGCAGCTCTTATTGGCACCCCCTCCTGCTCCTGTATGTGATACCCAAAATGTGAGTCCCATACTACACTACCATATTGGAGCAATGGTCTGACCAAACGTTTTGCAGCCCAGTTCCTTTATTTCTCTCGTACATCCGCTCATCACTCTCTCCAACAAGTGAAGGATTTTTAAACCTTTTCCTACTACCTATCCAATGTGTCTGGTCCAGTTGAGCTTATTATCAACTGTTATGCCAAGATATTTACATTTCAAGTCTTCAACAAGCAATTCTATTCCCACCTTGCAGTTATAATCAGCCTTTAGTTCTTTATCTGTGTATCTAATAAGCTCACTCTTCTTTCCTCCCATGTTTACCAAATCTACTAGATATCCTGTACAGATCACCCTGTAACTGTTCACAGTCCTCTACTGATTTGATCCTTTTATACAACATTATGTCATCTGTAAACAATCTAACTTCTGCTAGTAAACCATTAATACAATCATTCATTAGAGAAATGAATAGCAATATGCTACCCTGTGGCACTCCTAATTTTACTTCCAGTTGTTTTGATATTGCATTTCCTACCCTAATCTTTTGTTTTCTTCCTTTTAAAATTTTTTCTACCTTTTAAAAAATTGTCTACTTAGAAAATCAGTTTCTCATCCACTCCAATAGTTTTTACTTTATTTGCTACCATTTTATGACTAACTCTGTCAAAAGCCTTTAAAAGATCTAGTGCTACACTATCATTTTGGCCTCCCTTCTGCATTTCATCCGATAAAACTTTTATATATCTCACCAACTGAGATTTTCATTAATTTCCCTGCCAAAGCCATGTTACCTACTTGAAAACCACTTACGCTCCTCACATATATTTCTGATGTGATTGCATATCAATTTTCGTTTAATTTACCTTCCACTGATGTCAAACTGATTGGCCTATATTTTCTGACACTATTTCTCACCCCTACTTTATGTACCGGCACTAGTATCACACTTTTCCAGTTTTCACACCGTTTCTGTCATCTATTGCAGGTATCTGGTGGAGCAGAAGTGTATTGTTGGCCAAATGGTGAGGTATCAAGTCTTCCCGCATCGTCCCAAGAATATTCGTTTAATTGGACGAGGTTTACGCTACGCTGAGTTGTTGAAATCGGAGGTCGATTCACTTTTCAGAATGATGGTTCTTTGGGGGCACCGTGTGCCATAACCTGGTGGGAAAAGGCCAGCGAATTATTGAACTGCGCCTGCTTCTCCGAGGTGTATTTTTTTGTAAATGTTCTATGTGTTTGTCCAATCAACGTGGAGCGTTGTTGTTGTTTTAGGGGCTTGTAATTAGACGCAAGCGGAAGGACTGAAACAATACGCGTGTTCCATGGAGTCACAAAAGGTAAAGAATACACTCTTCGGCGAACCGCCGCCGTTGTGAAACTATTTGTCAAACCACCCGATGGGCTGTCTCCAGTATGAAAGAGAGCTATGCGAAGTACCAGTAGCGACGACAAAGCATTGGTAAGTGTTGCGAAAAGTTGCGGAGAAGCAAGAAGCATTGCAAGCAATCCGCACCGTCGATAACATTAGGGCCACAGCCGACCTATGCAAAAGAGAAAGGGCACACCACTCCGATGTTTCTTTTATCTGTTTCATGAATGTCAAAATCAACACGAGAAGAAACTCTTTGTGTCGGCCTGAGGGATGGACACGATAGCAGGAGGTGGAGGAACGCTGCCCCGATGCTCGGTAATGGAGGCAAAGATTTACTTCTGGTCTGAATTTTGACGTGAGCAGACCTTTCCCTGACCGCAGCCTTCATCTGCGAGGTCCGAAGTGCGATTCCCGTCACCGGCAGAGTCGTCAGCAGTGCGCGGATTTGATAATGTGCCACAGAACTGTATGACAGTTTGCAACATGTCAAAGGCTCGTAAAATACCTCTCAGCAATTACCATGATTACCTAGACTTGTTAAATGAGCCTGCCGAGCTTAAACTCTGTAAGATTTTGTATGGCTATCAAATCTTGCCCTCCAAACAAAAATCATTGGTTTGTGAAATAAATTGACTAATTGTTGTGAGCCCATATTTTTTTTTTTACTTTTGTATTTCATTGAGATATGTCAAGTACGAGTCGCAATATTAATGACATTCAAGTCGATAGAGTAATATCAAGTAATTTTTGCCGAGTGACACAATTCGGTGCGCCTAAAAAGTTTTAAAAGCAGAACCACCCAGAAAACAGATCACTATAGGCTTTAGGGCGCGTCAAAATCTAGGTTATTAGTGCTCTGAAAATGGAGTGGTTTTTCTGAGAAGTCATAGTTGGTAAGGATGATCTAGGCAGTCGATGTTCGTTTGCAAGATCAGCTACGGCAGGTTGTATAAATTTATTCGCAGAATGGATCTTAAGTACATAATTTTACACCATTTGATTACAGTAAGACGTTCTCTGCCGGTTTTAGGTGTTTTCAATACTGATCTATCTTCTGGCTACATTATACTTAAAGCATTCTTCTTAGCATCCAGAGATCTAACGCTTCAAGTCTTTTCAGTGATACAGCCTATAAGAGCTGACGTTTCTGTACCATTGGCATTAGCGACCAATAGTAACTCTTCACCATACTCTACCGTATCTTGATAATAAGTTTATTATTTCAAAACAGAACACTCATTGTGTTAAAAGTTATTCTTGGTATTTCCTTTTAGCAGCAGTTATCTCTCTAGTATTTCTGAAATCATGCACTGAAGTATTTAAAACAGCGTTCCTTTAAATTTTTCAGAACGTATAGTTTTCATTAAAATCACATCGTGCACAAAGGAACTACTTTAGTTTTTTTTAAAATAGATTCTTCAGTAAATGGAACTAGAAGAGACACAGCATCGTTTGTTGTTGTACTTCACAGAGAACATATTTGAAAAAATAAAACTACAGGGAACTGGGTGTTTGTTCAGCCAATCATGGAGGTGATGAAAGAACTGAAAGGGATGTAAAGCAAACATTTACGCTGTGAAGAGACGAGAGGGCAGGCCACTTTTGTGGCGCCATGTTGTTGGAGATTCAGGCGACGCCGCTGTTTTCCGTCTGTGTAAACTGTGTTTGCGGGAGCGGGGAGGGGGGGGGGGGCTCCTCAGTGGACGAACATCAAACAGCAGCTCGCAGGGTGGCTGGTGGCACCTGCTTATCTATCGAAACACGTGATCTTCTCTCGGGCTTCTGCATTTCGACGGACGAGTAACCTGACACAGCAAAAGGCAACAAAATTCACAGGAAGGGATAACGAGCAGCAAGAGACCACAGAGCTCAGGATCAAAGAGGACTGAGCCATTGATTAATAGCAGGACAGAGGTGCTGACGGTCAACAACAAGTCTACTGCTTGAATGTGGCAGAAAAAGCTGTGTTTTCTTTGAAAACAGAGAACGAGGACTTCCACTTAGAAGCA
>JARYHS010011408.1:74960992-75231149 GCA_031002005.1 Vandiemenella viatica
AACTTTCTCTCCTTCTCCATCCTCATAACATGCCCCAGCCACTGCAGACTCTTCTTTAAGAATATCTCTTCCAATGCTTCAAACTGTAATCTCTCCCTGACGTTTTCATTTCTGATTTTATCCTTCCTGCCGACGTTTTCCATTCCTCTCAAAAACATTCAAATAAGTATTTTATAGGATAATTATCATACCTCTTAAAACGAACGTTCAGTCGTCACGTGATATTAGTGATTCCTTGGAAAATCATTGTGATTTAATGTATTTGCCAGAGGCTAGTCATCGGGACTTCCTGTTAATTAGTGAACGCGATCGCCACTTAAAATTATTATTTTGAGATAGTCACAACACGTTCTGGCTGTTTTTGCGAGTGCCACAACGCAAATAACGTGTTGAGGCCGTTTTTTTTTTTGTTGTTTTTTTTTTTAAATAAAAACAACATCACGTTGTGGTCGTTTTTATCGCTCACTGAGCGTTTTCGGTCTTTGAGCGTAACATATACACTCCATACTAAATCTTCTCCTCTTAATAACTTGTCGGTCTGGGTAATTCGAATTACCACACCTGTCCGAAAACGACTGCCTTCCATCGTAGACTGGCGCGGAAGTCCGAAATTAATTCTTATCAAAAATGATCCGGCATGTTGCGCTGCACTTCTATACGTATGTCCTCACATACACCAACATCTTTACACGACTAGTGCTCTGTATGATTAACATACCAATGTCAAATTCGACCTATCGAATCGCTACCTCATTCGCCCTCGATACTAATACTGGTAAGTCTTAGCAACATTAGTTATTGCCAACTGAAACATAAGATCGGTGGTCTGCTATTATGCGACAAAATTTAATGTTTTCCGCCAGTAATCTGTTAATATTTATCTTTGTTCAAGACTGGTTTCAGAGCATTGGCAGGTAATATACTTTAAAAATAAAAATTTTGGCTTTCCTTCCCTACGTTCCACCTCCAGATTACATCCTTTATCTGATGGTACGATTGTCCACATTTCCTAATTCATTCTTTCCGTTGGTAGTTACCTTCCTCTCCAAATACACAAACCACTCTACCCACTCCAATTTGTTTCCATCGAGTAATACATCCTTTGATGGGCCAGTGTTTCTTGCTATCTTTATAATCTTTTTTTTTTTTTTTTTTTTTTTCCCTACACTCATCTCCCAGCCAAGTTTCCACATTGTAGTCCACCATTTCCCTAATTCTCTTTCCAGATCCTATTCCGTATCCTCACAAATAATTATGTCATCAGCATATGACGTCAACTTCCACCAACATATATAATTATTCACAAGTCACTCCATACAATTAAACTTAGCAAAAGATTGAACAGATTAAGTTACAGATGTACTTTTGTTCACTGTGCAGTTTACAACACCATATTGCAATAACTTCGGATTTCGTCTTCAAATGGGCATCAATTTTTATATTACTTCCCACTGATTTATTTAATTGTTAACGAATAAATTTAAACTACTGAATTTTCCTTCAATGTAGTTTATAAAAGTTAGGAGGAATGAAGTGATTGTATTCTACTTCGAAACTGAAAGCACAATGTAACATCTAGATTACTAACAATCGTAGATCTCTTCTAAATCAGAGGTGATCACATTTATTGCCAGCACCGTTCTTGAGAAACATCTTACCGAAGTACTGATTCATAAGTTTCATTCACGTATAAAGGATTGAGGAGATTTTTTTTCCTTCACCTATGTTTCATACCTCGTTGAAGTGGATGTCATTAGAGGCGGGAAAGACTGGAACGGGAAGGAATTCAGTCACGGCCATTTTGAAGGACAAGTCGCCACATTTGACTCGAGTGATTTTGGGAAAACATTGAAAAAAACCAAATATGGATGCCCGGACGGCGATTCGAACCCACGTCCACCCGAATGCGAGGTTAGAGCATTACCGCTCACCCCCCATGCTCGGTGATTGCTATATTCCACGACGGAGGCTTCATTTATATTCCTCATCTCAATGTTTGTATTTCAGGTGCTCACATAGACAAAATGGCGCATTTTTTATATTTCCATAAAAGAATTAGCTCATTTGGTAGGTGTGAGAGTCATTAACTTTTTCCCGTTGTATTTACTTCAAAGCCGCCAGGATTGGGCGATTACGTAATGGAATGTTTGAATAACAAAGGTTAGTCACTTGGGCATTTTGAAGAATATGTGGTAACGTTGCGTTGACGTTTCTTGTTTTAAACTTCAACGTCATGAACTGCACCATAATCACTCTAGACCCGTTTAGGTATTTCACTAAACGGAAGTGACGTAGCGAAACAAACATGACATGTCGATACACCCCTTCCCTCCCTCCCGCCCCCTTTCCGCCCTACATACCTACCAACCACTAGAAGCAATACAATCTCCATTCGAAGTAGCAAATTACTTGATAGCTTGACCATCGAGCGGTATAATTGGCTGTTGTAATTGGGATTTTGGGAGCAGATTTTCTATCCACTCTCCTCCCGCCACACACTAGAATGAAAGCGTAATTAAATAATCCAACAATACCAATCAAGTTCCATAGAAGTGCCGGGAACTCAAGAGAATAGTGCTAGCGGCCGACGAGCATGTGTGCTCAGCTGAATTCATTTCGTCACTAAGAGATAATCTGACATTCAATACTCGTGAAATTATTTTCAGTCCATAGTTTCTAAAGAATGATCAAGTAGATAATAAATATTTATCATTATTTTAAGAATTCAAATAAAAACAGTGCCCCAATGATGTTAGGAATAAATAAAAACGTGAATGTTGAACCAAAACTCTAAATCTGGGTCAATATTTGTTCAAAAAGAGTTGTTCCTGGCCTGTATGTAAGAGATACGTCTAAATCCATAACAATAGTGTACTTTAATAAAAAATTAGTAACGCATACATAAATTACAATTTTCCACAGTAAAACTATTGAATTTTCAGCTACTGATGATGCCTCATATCACAAAGGTGAAACGCGTCTCATATTAAGTAATTTATCATAGTTGTTAACCATTTTTTTTGTTTATAAATATTTCATAAATTATACGCTTCGCATTTTTCCAGAAGGATCAAAGGTAACTCAAAATGACGACGGATATATCTTCCCCGGGCGCGAAATGACATGATTATCACTCGGCATAACCAATTTCTTGATCCTACGGCAGTATAATTGTATTTTGCTGTGGATGGTAGATTTAGATGCCGAATTGTAGCCGCCTGGAACTCAGGAGTTTCCTCTTTCCACCTTTCTCCAGCATGGAAGCAAATTTAAGATGTATCTATGTAAAAAAAATACCTTTATGTTATGTGTTAACTTTAATTATTCACATTGGTTCTATTGGTTGAACGTGCATTATGCACTATCTAATCCCATACGCAGAAAGTTTGGATCAGTTAATAAAACTAAAAATTCTAAACCATCCTCAGGACCTATTTACTATAGTTTTTTTTTCCCTAAGCAAAATACTTACCTACTTTATTTTCCGTGTCCGGACTGTTTCAGATCGCGTCATTCCAGAAACTAGCAACATTCCTGTGTCATTGGCTAAGAATAGGTCTTCTACCTGGCACACTAAACCCATGTCTCCGCACTCGAGGAGGTGTTCAGGATGCATACTTACCATCGTCCTTGAATTCCTACTTTTCCAGAGTACTCCTCCATCTGGATACTCCTGTTCTGAGCCTATTCAAGACTTTCCAGTCGTCATATGGAAGATTCCACCGAGCAGCCAGTTCTTCTGAAGTAGAAAGAAGCGAAATGATAAATGTTGGATAGTATATTGCGGAAGATTGACTCATAGCGAGGGTTTCATCAAATTTATGTTTACTTCACAATTACTCTAGAGGATTTTCAAGTTCTGCTATTTCAAAGCCCTGGAAGATTTTACTGGCTTTGAGAGAAACAATTCTGGGACCTCCAACTCACAACATCATTTACGTAATGGGATGGTATTTGCTTTCTGTTGCAGCCAGAAGCAATTCGTTTTCTCTGTGAGAGATCCCAAACGACAAGCGACGTCTGCCAAGACGTTTGTTGTGATGCGGCGCAGCCACTCGCATACCGCATTATCCAGAGCGGGGGCGGCTCGAACCGAGTGAGTCTCAGGGGAGCATCGCGAGGCGGGTCACGTGCCACCGGGACACGCCGCAAATAACGAAGAGCTGCGCCGCAGATAAGTTAAAACGTATGCTTATCAGTGTTAGTACACCACTGTCTCTCACACACCTTGTAGGGCATATGTTAAGAACTGTGGGCGAAATAGCGGAGTACCGAGCGTGTTGGGCAAGCGATAACGTTCTGGCCTGTCATTCGGGAGGACGCAGGTCTTCCAGATTTTGGATATCCATGGTTTCCCAAGTCATTCCGGGATAGTGTCGGCATGATTCCTTTAAAAAGCCATTATCGAATTCCTTTCTGTTTGTAACAGTCATACGTCCGATAATTTATAAAATATTAGGAAATAAGACTGAATAATATTTATTTTGGGCGTAATGAATATAAACGATGTTATAAGATATTAACGAGAAATTTTTGCTAGCAAAGCGATAATGTGTGGGCTAATCATGGAGATTACATAGCGGATAAGAGGAATAAAAATTGATTGAATGGAAGTGATTGAGCAGATCTGGCGAATCTGGAATTGGAAATGGTGCCGTTAGGGAGTTGCCGGGCTATAAAAGGATAATGTATTATGAATAATTTGTACGGCTGGCGGCCAAAGAGAATATTGATATCATTGAAGTTGCGAAAAGTTAATTGTTCATACTGTGCTCACAGTTAGGTATAATCTTGCATAATACAGGAAGAATTCTAGAAAGATTTTATAGTATCATTAATTTTATTTAAAAGGAGAAATCGTGAAACAATTACAGGTACTGTATAAAAGTTAATTTCAGTTGACAAGAAGGATGGAAAATAATTATAACCGGAATGACGAAGGTGGAAATGCATCTTAGTATAAAAAGATGTGGAAACACGTATTTCCTACCTGGCTGAAGATGTTAAGTAAAAGAAAATGTTTTAACATTATTAATAATCGTTGTTGACTGACCAGAGAATTTGAATAGTTTATAACTGAGATAAAAATGATAAAAGTATTACTTTATGTAAAAAAAAATTGTAGTAGTAGATATGTTTAACCTACCAGTGTGGCTCAGTGTATAACGGCAAAGCGCACTGGATCAAGGGTACGACGAGAAAAATTACAACAAACAAATATACACTTATCATACAGAACATAAAATACTGTATATCACGTTTCGACAACGCAGACTTTCCCAGCGATCCGTGGTCTCCTAACCCAAGGGGTCCGTAAATAAAATAAAATAAATCATTACGAAAACATTAGGCGTAAGAACACGTGGACTCTGGCCATAATGTGTAAGATGCGAGTCAGACTATGAAAAGACAGTTATATAGTAGCCAATTCCAACTATTAATATTACTACTGTTATTAAGGGCTCCGTGGCTAATCTAAGGGGTCCGCTGTTGGAAAAGATTGGGAAAGGCTGCACTAACGGGTGGTAACAGAGACTTTCCTCCTCAAGGTTAAGTTCGCGCGTCTAACAAAACCAGTTTGAATTGAATTTTCTCAGGACACAAGTCCCTTCCTTCCCCCTACCCCATGATTGACAATAGCCACCTATGTGCAATAGAGGTCCGGTGGCATATGGTCCATTGTTGCCCGAATAGGGTTGGGGGGAACAAATGTGTTGGAACGGTATTTTGCCGTGTATCTACTTGTTAAGTTAGTTGTATTCGAATCCGACATTAACTGATTACTAATAAGCGCATTCTTTGAACTTAAGATGTGTGTACTTGATATGAAGCGTGGTTTTAAAGTTAGATGATGTACGGATCGGAGAAAAGTGAAGTAATTTTGTCACAACAGAACCGACCGGATAGCAGGCAGAATAGCACGGGACGTAATACAGAGGGGCTGAACTTCATAACGAATGCGCGGTTAAAGTGGACGACCAAACTGTGGACTAAGGAAAGCGTTTAATGTAAGATCGCAGATGTGTTATTCTAAATGTACGATGAGCCAATTAAGATTGCAAAGTAAATTAATAGAACCAGCCCCACTGATTGTTGTACCATGTCTTTCTTTCTTAGTGTAACAAATGGTTAAATAATCTAGTCCATCTTTAATTATGTGCTTATCCATGGACTCAATTTACAAATATTTTTATATAGTGTACAGTGTTCGCCTAAAGCTCTTTTTTTGCGAGGGATAGCTAATTTCAGTGACTGTGAGTATTACCAGAATCCAAGATTGTTTGTAAAATGGATAATAAGATCTATTCGTTAACAGTCATATAACAGTTATTTTAGGATAGTTTAATTTTGCTGACTGATTAACTGTGCTCGTTACCACTTTGAATAAGCCCTGTCACTGAACTAATCAGTTTACAGCGTCTATGCTGACCTCGTGTTCTATAAGCTGTTAGAGAAACAGATTTACTGATAATACGTTCATTGTTTACACAAGGTCCGGCCAGCCTAGTTTCCAAAAGAAAGGAATTTCAAGCTTTAATAAGGATTTTGTTTTACCTATGGCTTTACGCTTCGTCCACGTCGACATCATTAGAGGAGGGATGGGAGTGGGGACAAGGAACGGGAAGGAATTCGGCAGTGGCTTTTTTAAGGAAGCATACCGGCATTCGCCTTGAGCGATTTTAGGAAACCATGGAAAACCTTAATCTGCATGCCAGGACGGGGATTCGAACCGGTGACCTCTCGAATGCGAGGCCAGAACATTAACCGCTCACCCACCACGTTCGGTAAATAAGGTTAATAAGGTACTGCTCGACAGGAAACTACACTCCACCTAGGAATATGTTTAATTGCGGTTAGTATCGCGTTTATTATTCCATCGAACACTTCAAGAATGGCCACCAGTTTTCGTAATTTCAGTGCTTTGAAATACATAAATTTTAATTACTGTTTCATCCAATTCAAGCCCATTGCAATTCTGTTGAATATACAATGTTTTTTGGTAATTCCATTCTGCACATATACAAAACAATGCCATAGTTTTTCTTCACAGGTAGGAACAACGTATAATCGTCCATGAGGTAATTTTCCCGTTTTTGAATACCCAATAATTTTAATGCAAATTGTAATGATGAAAGATCGTTTTGTAATTTAACACACGTTTGTCTTCAATAAAAATTTACCTTCGCTACCATACCTTCGCTAATGTGATGCTTTTAAACACTCATTTAGTTCATCAGCTGATGCTGAACGTGAAATAACAGGTAATGTCTGTCGAAAATCACCTGCTAATAATATCAGAGCACCACTGAATGGCTGTTGATTTCCACGCAAATTTTCGTTGCAGTGCTTCCAAAGATTTTTTATGAGTCATTGTGCATTGATTCACTATTGTTATAAAGCATCGCTGGAATACTTTAGTCATTCCTGAATATTTTTAGTGTTGCAGGTTGGCATTTGACTGTTTTGTAATTAAATTGCAATTAAACTGCTGCATTTGCTGTTCGGCAACCATACAAAAGAGTCGGATTAGTCCCAGATGATGCGGTATTATATTGTGCTTGTATGTTTGCCATTGG
Source organism: Vandiemenella viatica (assembly GCA_031002005.1). Lineage (NCBI taxonomy): Eukaryota > Metazoa > Arthropoda > Insecta > Orthoptera > Morabidae > Vandiemenella > Vandiemenella viatica. Next base: position 74,968,570 of record JARYHS010011408.1, read on the forward strand.
AATAAGAAAGATTTTCCTATGCCAGCAGACTTAACGATACAACCAGTTTCTCTTGTGAGAGAGTGAGTGATGGTTTCTTTCTCCGGTCAGATCGAGTATTTCAACAGCTTTAAACCTTCTCCTGACATTACATCGCGGACCATTTTGCAAAACAACGCCCGTAAATTGGTCCAGTAGTTTTTTTAGTCTATAGAGGACACACATACCAACATTGCCCCATATATATAAATATATATATTTAAGTGTAAACACAAACGCAAGCTTAAGTTACCAAACAGTAACTCATGGTATAGTTCCAACAATGTGGCGATTTATGCACCAGATATCACTGCATATGTAAATGTGTAATTGCACAGTGTTTGTCTGTTACTTTTTCACCGCATCACGAATAAAATACATACCAATTTAGAAGCTGTTTTCACATTTATAAAGTGGACTACATTAAAATCTGCGGTATCTCTAACCTCACTACGTGACTGAGGACGAAGCAAGAAATTATAGTCTGTTCGTAACCAGAAAAGATAGAAGCCAAGAGTCACACTGGGTTAATTAGGGTTGTAACGGAGGGCATCTTTGCGGATGCAGATGCGGATGTTCAGAGCTTCACACCCACGGACGCTGATGTTTTTCGGATGCGGAAGTGGAAAAATAAATTTAAAATTATTTAGATTTTAACATTTTATCAACAATAAACTTAACATCAGAGTAAGTTCATTTTTATCACAAATTCTACGTTTTGCATAAGTAAAGTCTATTTCCTTCTAAAACTGACATACTGATTTATTTTTTGCCTGAGCTTTCAACAATAAAAAACGTTGGATGATTTAACAAGTGAATTAAATTTTTTACATAACTACACACGCGTCAAAAAAACAATCTATGCCATATGAACTTGGTGGAGTTCGCGGCTCGACTAATTGAAGCGTCCAGCACATCGCCGTGCTCTCCACCCCTCTAGCGGCCCATTGACAGTCCAAATTGTAGGACCTACGACGATCCGAATTTCCGATGTAGGGATCTTGTTGGACAATGAAAGGGGTTACAGGGCTACATACAGGACGTGTTGGATGTAGATGGACTCCCGAACAACCAACATCAGCCCCTGCCTTCCAACAAGCGATGACGTTGGGTCTTGATTGGAGGAAACACGAGTGTGCGATAAGGACACTCGTTTGCCCCTAGAAAGTACGAGTGGAAAGGACTGCTTAGATCCCTACTAGGAGCGCGAATAGGTGAGTGCATCTTACGGTAGCTCTACACGGAGGTCCTACAAGTTGGACCGTGAATATGCCGCTTTGCTTTACATGCTAGTTCAAACTTGTAAATTCGTACCTAATACCGTTCACTTCATTGTTAGTTTTATTACAGTATCATAAGAAAATAAACAACCTCGTTGTTGTTAGATAAGTCATGTTGGTCCGATTCTCGTGTAAAGAGAAAAGCGTAAGATATATAAATTGTAACGTAAACAAAATCTCCATTATACTTCCGCATTAAAAGTTGCGGATACCCAGGAGGAGGTAGGATTTGATGTGGAAGTTCCACACTTGCGAATGCGGAGCTCTGTTACATACCTAAATCTAATAAAAATACTCCTTTATTAACCTCACATGATACCTACGAAAGATCACACCACATCCAGATAAACGCTCCACTTTTTTAATTGTCTTAATATTGTGTTTGACTATGTAACTCTGGTTGTTAATTTCTTCAGTTTTCTGAAATACATTACATTAGAATACGGAAGACGTAAATCTGATCAATACGTTGTGGTGGGTGAGCGGATAATACTCTGGCCTCGCATACGGGAGGACGTGGGTTCGAATCTCCGTCGGGGCATCCGACTGGGTTTTTCATGGTTTCTCCAAATCACTCCAGGCGAATGCCGGGATGCTTCCTTCCAAAGGGCATGGCTGAATTCCTTTCCTCATTACTCCCGTCCTTTCCTGCCTCTAATGTAGAGGAGTAAAGCCATAAGCAAAAAAAGAGTGATATTTAAGGTTACAGCGTTATTACATTACAAAGCTCATACAGAATCCTAACCACAGTTTCTGCTTGATCGTATTTATATAGGATATTTCCTTTTCAAATTAAAATGTTTAATTTTCACCCAACTTTATAAACATTTGAACAGTTAGTTCATTAATTTTTCTAATTTCCAATATGTTGAAATATATAGAAAAAGAAAATCAAAACTTCCAAATAGCTGGAGAAAAACAGGAAATAACCAAGTAGTTAAAAGAAACTTCTTACATAAGATTAAGAATTTTTCTTCTTTGGGATGATAATTGCTACTTGGAAAAAAGTGTTAAATACATTACTCCAAACACTTATTTTTGCGAGGGAGAAACAGAGGGTAAATGCTAGTACTGAATAAACACGGTTTCAAAAGTTCGCGGTGCATTAAAACACTCCTACAGTCTGTCAGTATCATATTCCTTTAAATTACGAGTTTATAGCGCACCTTGGGGACTATAAACAGGAATTATCACACTACGTTTCACTTAACCGGCGTGGGAGTCTAAAACGCACCCGCAATCGATTCATGCCCCTATTAGACTCATCGACCTCCATGCATTGCGCGCGAAAACTCTGAAGTGGAAGAGGGTTAGGGTGTCGAGGCTATTTTAGAATACAAAATTCTTCCTCCATTTTTTCTTAAAACTTTTCAAATGTTAATTAATTTAGAATTAGTATTCCACTTATTAAAACTAACATGACTTAAGTCAGAGATTATATAAAACCGACCTGTTAATACGTATGAGGTGTGAGGGTCATTTAAACTGCCGCGTTCCGGCCGACCAATAGTATAATTAATTGAATGTTCACTCTCCTGCAGATAGCCCACGTTTGTTAGATATCCTACTAGGTGTAATCAACCACAGCAGTCTCCAAACACCTTTCCCGCTATCCATGCCTTAAATGTTATTACAAAATACAAAAAAATAAATGGAAAATACGTTTAATTATAATAGCTTTTCGTATTTAGCGGGATAAAAAACCTGTAATATCACAATACTTTCACAACCTTCTAAATTAAGAATACCAGCTGAGAGCCACGAACATTGGCTGCGACGCTACAGAAAATCTAATGGCTGTAAACTCTGACAGACACCTGCCGTCTGCTGATCTTTTAAGTAATTTGTTTCCAGGTTTAAAATACTGCGAAAACAACGTAATAATGAATTTGGAATGTTCATTCCCTGCTGATGAAAATATACCTGCCCTCGCCATTATCGTTGTTAAAAACGATTCTGCGAGTCTTATCAGACTACACTCGGAAAAAGAGATAAATGCTTTGCTCCAAACAGTTATCTCTTGCGAGGGCGAAGCAGAGGGTAAATGCTAACAGACCCGCCAGCATACCAGTAGTGGTTTGTTCCGAGAGTGTGGACTTTAATACGTCGGTGTTTTACTCGTTTTGTACGTTCTTCTTCCTTGTTTCGTAATGAGAGTGACAGTAAATACTGAGTCGCATATTAAGATGTTAATTTAATCAAATGACGATTCAGTAAAGATGTGTGTGCAAAATATAAAGTGAAGCTTAATTATTGGAGTATCAACACTGAAATTCTGGTTTGGATATTTTCCAGCATTTTTTGTTTTAAATAAATCTTTCAGAGTTATTCTACAAACACTATACTTCAGTCGTAAGACATATCTTGATTCTGCGGCTACATGCAATTTTTTTACATTGTAAACCAATTTGCATCTAAGTTTTTCATTCCATCTCAGTTCACGCACGATAACTTCAGAAACTCCTCAATCCGTAATTCCATTTACCACATCACCTAATTTTATAAACTATGTCTCACAATACAGGAAACTCAATCAATTCATTGCTTCCCTCTATTTGGTAAATTTCTGATTGGTTGTTACACAGCAAATATGTGTTCACAACCTTCTCAATTTCGCATAAAATATATTAATTAAAACCCGCAATTTTATCAACTGATGTCGTTCATATTTGCAAATGGTTCAATAAATGATTAATTTTAGAATGTGTCACTTGAGAAATTGCCAATAAAGCAGTAATCCTTTTCGTCGTTTCTTGGATTCAGCAAGCTCTGAATTTTGCGATTTCGCATCATTCTTTCCAGAACGTGATGGATTGAAAAGGCGTAAAGAAATCTATTATTGTCGGTGGAAAACAAACTGAAAGAATCACCTCAATTTTAGCGAACTTTTTGAAATACTCCTTATGGTAGTTAATACCATATGTATAAGCAGGAAGATATTAATGTATTTGCTTTAAGAACAGTCAGCATATTAATTTAAGCAAATAGATTTATGATATATTTTGAACTACGCTATCTTCCATGATGAGCTCGGAGGTAACTCTTAAACAGATTTGAAGTTGAAAAGTAATCTTCAAGGGTTATCTGTGGGATGAGGTTTTCTGGAGACGACATTTTGACAGCGACTCGCCGGGAAAGCCTTGGTTCACAGATTTTAAGTCGATTTTACGCTGTATTGTGCCGTCATACTGAGGATGCCAAAATACATGGGATAACTTTCATGAGATGTTAGAAAATTATTTTTCTGTTTACAAGGTGAACTTCAGGTGCGGGCACTCAATAAGTGTTCTATGCTTGTGTTTTAAAATATTAAATATCTTTAGAAGAAAAATACCACTGGTGCGACATCCATTTCTTTATGATATGAAGTACTACGCTTCGCTGATGTCTTTATCACTAGAATAAAGTAACCGTGCATTGGCATTAGCTTGTGTGCTCTGTTGTTGCACCGTAGATCAAATGAAATTAGTATTTCCCTGTTAAAGTTAGCCATACAAGTTGTTAGATTTACTTCAGTGAGCGTTCTATGGCACGTAGCTCTCTAGCAAACAGCCTCTGTCCAGAAGCGATGAGTTCCAAATAAAATAATAAATTTTAAGTCAAAAGCAACTATAAATAAAATGTTAGTATTCTTTCTAAAATTTCAGAACTTTCTCTCACGGTCAATTACATCTATTTATCATTCGAAGAACCTTAATTATGGTGGAAGATTAATTCTGTTATTTTATTTCCAATTATTTCGCTGAACAGTTTGGTGTTCTTATTTGATTTAATTCTTCAGAACATTTTTACTGTACTGAAGATGGCAAATATTGTTTATTCCCTATCTTATCTAATGGGCTGTTATCGGTCCCATCTGTAAGGAGCCTATGTCACAGAAAGCACATCTACTGTGAAGTAGGCGAATTTATATTTTAGAATTGTGGTAAAAGAACATAATAAGCATCTTATTTTAGTTGTTCAATCTATAATTCCTTTTATCAGTTAAAATGAAAAGAAAATCGGTAAATTGCACTCTAAAGCATCCAGAGTTTGGAGAATCCTTCATGAAGCCCGTTTCGTCAATGTTACATGTAGTTTACTCGATTACAAGATTATACATTTTCACTCGCACCGTACTTAGTGTGTTCATTTGTTTCAGAATAGTTAACAATGAAACATTGTTCCGTGTGGTTTTAACATGTAAGGCAACAAGGATATGCTCCATATATAAATCTTATAGTAGTAGTTACTGAGCTGTCAATGTACTTTTTACAGTCTAAATTTTTTCCGGAGTCTTCTCCGATTATATTATTCATGTGATAAGTGCGATCTATAGTTGATATGTGAAAGAGTTACCTTATTCTGAGAGACAGATGAATGGATTGGATTATGAAAATAATAGGAGAATAAATAGTTTGATCTCAAAAGTAATTTTGCTTACTCCTTAGTGAAAAATTCACACAATTCAACAAATGTGTTCTCATACAGGTTAATAAAATATGTTTGTAAGCTTTAGTAGATTTCTGCCTATGTCAACAGACAACTTGATCATGGGCAGGAAAATCAATCAAATAATCAATTTAAATTGATTTCTCTGTGCCTAAAATTCTGTCGAAACTATCTACAGAATTTCCATTCATTTAGCTAATCAAAACTGGCCAACCTATTATCAAGACTACAATAATATCCATCAGCACCACCATATCTTGCAAAAATCATATGCGGAAAATTAGTAATACATCTAAAATTTTGTTATCCTGTTTATCTATCCTGAAAGTAGTTTCACACAGAAATAAAATCTTTAGATTGACAACTACATCCTGAAGCTCCAGTTTTGATGTACAGAATTCTTACCTGAGTATTTATGTAATTTATCATCCTCCGTATTATTACATGATATAATGAAGGTTGTGCTCGTAGTCCTAGTCATGCTGATAACAGAATCCTGCAACTGCTGAGGTATGCTTGTAAATTGTGAGTGTCTGATCACCGCTTATATTAAGTGCCGACGTGCGAGGACTCGTAATCAACAGGGCCGAATCAGAGTGAGCGGACCAGCAGCCTCTCAGGCTAATGAGAGCGGTCGCGTGCCGCGGGGCTGCCTATTCGCTCGGCGGCAGGCGCCAGGTGGAGTCCTGCCAGTTCCTTTTGATGCGCGAAATGTATTGCGCGCAGTGCGAGAAAGAGAGAGAATACTGCTGTCGACGAATTCTGGGTGAAAGGCTGCCATGATAAATGGCTACTAGGAACGAAGGGTGGGGAAGACGCAGCAAAATTCTGTCAGCGAAAAGACATATGGTGAAGAAAACTAATTCAAACATATACTCTGCAGTTCTCCAATAAGTATAAGAAATACGTAAGCTTCGTTCTTAATTTGGAATTAATTCCAAGTTTTTGTCAGTTTCCAGTTTGCCCCAAGAAAGATTGAATTAAAATGATATCTTTTATTGTAATGCAAGGGGCTCAGTACTTAATTTGATTACTTGTAAGTATTTGGTGGTTTCCAGTATACTCCAAGAGAGGTTGAGTTATACAGCCTTAAACATCGATTAATTCCTAATTTTCCTTAAGTTTACAATCCATCCAAAAACTGCGTCCCTTGTTGTAATGGCTTGGGAGCATGTCATCTACGTAGATTTAGTTTACGTTTACAAACTTACATCCCCAAATAGATGTATTGTCTGAGCAGTTTTAAAACCGCATGGTAGCTAATGTGTGAAAACTTGAAACTAGGCTGCAATACGTGACTTCCCCGTTTCATACATCGCCGCGGAACGTAATATATCTGACATTGTCTGTGATGTATACTGTTTTTTGTATATCATTATTGTTTTTCCATAACGAAGATAAATGTTTATTTTAAGCTTTGCGGTAGTATACAGTGATAGTATAAAACCAATTTAAATTTATTTTTCTGTGCCTAAAATTCTATCGACACTATCTACAGAATTTCCATTCGTTTAGCTAATAATACTTTTTTTCCGCAGAAATTTGACGCAAGTGAATTGTTAGAGAATACTTTAAATCACACTTCACTCAAAAACAGCGAAATTCACAATAGGTGACATTCAATAAAATCCTTAAAAATTCTTCTACCGCTTTTAATATTAGTTTACTGACCTTTTTATGATTCCTGGGTTTGCCTCGAGTAGATATGATTCACCTCAGAACCCATGGAATATTATCTTGCTGCTTACTTAATTGGTCCGTATGATTCAAATGCAAACCAATAAACAAATAAAAACTTCCTTTCACGTTTTTTTTAAATATTTCATCCATCATCAGCTTCACTTATTACACTTTTAACAAGTCATCAAATACTCAGTACTGTCTCGATTAACTGCAGAAATAATGTTCTATTCACCACTATACTAGCGAGGCACATCCATTCATACTTCGTCCACCTTCCTTTCTTTCGTGCACTCACCACAGAATACTCTCACTCCTCTCACAAATTACTTCAAAGATAATTACGTACAAATTGTTTCGATATCCTAAATACAATCATTTGCAATGCTTCTCATCAAACTTAAATCAACAGCAAAATGTTTAATATATAACACAAACAACAATGGAAACAGAAAGGCGTGAGGGAACTATGTTTCCTCATACGCTATAAATATGAAACTATTCCCGAAAAAAAAGACAGATTTTGAATTACAACCACAGCAACGAAATGATATTTTCCTCCCAGCCTCTAAAAATTCACAGATTATCGGATTGTGGAGATATAATGATGTTATGAAACAGTGATTTATGACTGCAGAATTACCGGCGAAAGCGAAAATAAAAAAAAAAAAAGCATTTCAGCGCCGCCGTCTGTCATGTTCGATAATTAATTGCATTCCAACAGAAATAAAAGACGGTTCTGAATTGGTCAGTAATTTGTAGTTCGTCCTTTCTGGTTGATCGTTTTTGACATTCTGTTGTAGATTGAGGGCAAAAAACTGTTGTATTGCTTTGTGCTCTGATAGGTTCCTTGTTACAGTAACTAATATTCTAATTTAGCTATATGCTTTTACCACTTCGCTTTTTTTAATTTCCGATTAAGTGTACAGTTATGTGTCTGGAAATAGGTAAGACATATTAATTTTTACTGTGAAGTTGTATTTCCGTTCTACTGAATACGTAATTTTTCTAAGATACCTAGAGTTGAAGTTTCCATGTACCCATGAAGAAGTCTTTGTACAATTCGCTACGAGTTCACAGCAAATAAATCTATGACAGATTGTATTCGCGCCCCAGCCAACTTACATAAGATAATATTTATTTACTCATTTCATTGACCATGTGTTTTTAGTTTGCAACTGAAATTATTGGTCAACGTTTAGTGTGATGTGGTATTGCAAGATATTAATTAATCTTTGATCTTTTTCTTCTTCACCACATTTTTTTCTAAATTTTTGTATCCGCTGGCTTTAGTAAGTTTTACTCATCATTGGCGTGATCAAATTTGGAGTTTTGGTTTTAAATCCCTATGCCGTTGCTGACGCAAAGCATTTTACACATACTGCCAGATCGTATCACGAACTAATGGCGGAAGTTTTGCTACCTGTCTGTGAAACGTATTACTGTGTTCAGCATGTGATAAGTGTATGTTTTGTTTGTGAGATGTGTAGTTTATGAGGCGAAGATTGGAGACCGTCTGGCTATTCACCTAGATGGCTGCGGAAAACGGCCTAAAACCTCAGTCTAATGAGCTCAGCGTGACTTCTAATTTTTTGTTCAAATGTACGGTTTTTTCGGTGTTAAATGTAGTCACACGAAATTTCATTTCCATATAGTGGGAGCTGATCATAGTATAACTGCATAGAGAAATATTTTTTGAAGATTTTCAAATAAAAGATTTAAAAAATGTTCTAATTTTGTTGTTCCCTATAATTGTTTTATTACTGATATCTACCTGCCTCTGTTCCCGACAGAATCAGATTGTTTTTTATTAAATTTTGAATTCAGACACGTATTTTTGGCGGCTTCAATTATATTTTCGCGCAACCTTTCACACAGACATTTTTATTACCAAAGAAATGAGGGCCTTCGATGTAAGTAAATCATTCAAAATAATAATTTTATTTAAAGACCAATTAAGAAACTGATATATATAATGATACTGAACATTTGTAATCAATGATATGAGATTTATACTAAAAATTTACAATAAATGAAATAAAAAAGCAATTCACGTAATGAAATTTAACATATTTATGATTAATGGCATTTATGTAATTGTAGCTTTCCAATGACGGTTGTTTCCAGTTGTTGACCAAGTTTACTAGTGGAAATTATCAGCAGTAACTTCAATGAGCAGTAGTTAATTTGGATCTACAAAGATTTTTTATATATTTATTATAGGAAAATTTTTTATTACACAGATATGTAGTGCAGGAAGTGCAAAAAATCCACGACCAAGTTCATGTAACTCAACATAAACATACTGTGCGATTAGACGACTCTCATAAAATTCCAGCAATTATAGAAATAAATATTTTTTTTAAAAAAATATCGCTGTACAGCAAATCAATCATTTCCGTTTGAAATTCGAGGGCAGGAAAATTCTTGATAGCATTGGAAATTGCAGCAGCAAAAACTCATGAACGAGACTGAGAATATGTTTTTAAATCACCTCTATCTTCAATGGCAACATCTACCGGAGTTTCAGTCTCAGTTTGCTTACATAATGTTTGGCTTGTATGAAACATTGATGGTTCAGTTGAAATGGAAACAAAATAATGTTTGTTGAAAGGATTTGATATTGGTTTCCTTGTAATTTTAAATTAAGGTTTTTCGTATATTTAGTTAAACCTGTGTATTATTATAACTTTCATAACCACTTACTGCTATGTAATTCAGCAAGAGGACAATTGCTTTCGTTCAAGAAAATTTGGATTATTGCTCTGAGCTCAAAAAATAGTGTTAGAACCTTTCCGCAGATACTGCGTACTGAAATATAATTGTTGTAAGTAATTTAATCCTTTAAATAAACTAACTGAATTGACGATGATTGAGCGCATATAATCCGATGTAATTAACAGTTGGCACGACTGGCTTTAAAACTCCTTACATATCCAAGCATTTTCTGCGTCCTTTGATAAGAGAGCAACACAACACAATTTTTTTTTACTGCCAGTTGTGATACATTTAAAGTTTGAAGGTTGTTTTTCTAAACATCATTTTCAACCACTTTAAAAATATCTTCTGCAGTGGCCGTTCCTTGAATGGTATGTTCGTCAAGAAACTCTTCATACACTTCATTATTTTTATCTGTCTCTCGAATATTTGAAACGTCTGTTGACTCAACAGACACATTTTGTTGGTCAATCGAGTAAATATATTTTATCCAATATGACCACAGTGTTTGCTGACAAACTGATGTTTTTGGATAAATTAGCTTTTTATTGACGCATTTCTGTTACAATCGTGCAAACCTTATTTAATTCGCAGCTAGTAAATGTTTTACCATGTTTCGCTGCTGAAGTGGCATGCGAAAACTAGCAGCATTTCTTTTCTTAAAAAACAATTGCTGAGATTTCAACCCGCCTTAAAAGATTCATATTTTTTTAACCGTAGGCTTCTTACAAATTTGGAGTGGTTCATAGAATATTTAGTGTCATAATGATGTTTATAGTCTGTTATTTGAAGACGGATATTATTTAATTACGAGTTATACTCATCACCTTATTACTTGACTCAGTCATGAAATGTTCATATCCTCATTGCTTTTTGGTTGTTGTGCACTCACTATTTGCCTATAATTTCTTTTCCATATTTCTACACATCCACAAAAAGGAACGTTACTTAATAATGACAATTTTCGCTAAGAAACTATATTCATAAACACACTAGTCGCACTTCATTTCGTTTTTCAATCGCTCCGACTTTAACATTCGGATTTGTCCAACTCTCAGTCATCTCCCGTATTTATTGCACACGTAGGACATATTTGAAAACTCGAAATACTCGAATCTTCCGTACAAGCGACCACGCAGCGCAACTTTTAGAAAAAAAATACACTAGCTTTGCTACTCATTAGAACCTGGCGTTGTGTTTCAAGCTTAACTGATGTTTTTGCGTAATACCGCGACTACCTACAACATGGTGCTGAAGGACTGAAGCTTTGCCACGTCCTGCATTCAACTTCTCTACTCTCAGTAGCATGTCGCTACTATAGATTTAGCATAGTCATAAGTAGTTGGCACACGCTTCGGATATCTCCTTGAGACTTGTCCGTAAGTACCTAGCGAAATTGCGATTGATATTTTGGGTTGATGGTCTAGCTGAATCTCAGCGCTTGGGACGTTGTAGAGGAATGAAAGTGGCCCTCAGACTAAAAAAATTTAGAGACCACTGCCGAGATAATTAAAGGGAATATTGTTGCGCACCTTTAGAACAATCAGAATTTTCTGCCAGAAGATTAAAGATGACCGTCTAATGGTAGTCAGGATGGAAGATTCGCCAGCGGTAGAATTTCACTCCGTGTCAGTACCGTCTCACGGAATCCAATATGGCAGTGTGTTGATAAAGTGAGCAAAACAGGTCGAGAACTATATCTATGTTATATCTGTATTTGCATGTTAATGATAGATGCATTTGCTCTATAATTTGCAGGAGGCCTTTTTTTATGGAAAGTTCGATTTTTGTTTGTTGCATTTGTGTTTGTTAGTCTTTACATCATACTTTCTGATACCAGTTTATACATTTACCTTAGTCACTAAGATTAAGTACATATACAGGTACTGGATTGTTGGATTATTCAAGTATACCCCCCACTCCTAGTCTGTGTTCTTTATCAGTTTGGGGATTCACTATGTTATTATCTATGTGAGGTTCTTTTTATTAGTGTGCATTGGATAATCCTTGGTCACTGTCATACGATGTAATCCTCTAATTATGTGAAGCCGTATGCATATTATCATCTTGTTATTTGTAACACGTTTGCCTCCTGACAGGGCAGATTATTTTCAGGAAATAAATAGAAATACCTTGATGATACTATAAATAATTTTGACGACCGAAGAAACAAGCAATCAAAGGATTAGCTAATTAAAAGTATATAGACATCTCCTTTGTTTTTCTACAGGTAGCCGAGAGGACGAAGCGCTCGCAACTCATCCTCAGCTGATATGAGATCAAACGAGATAAATAAAGTTTCTCGATGTCGTTCATTAGTAAATTCTGAGGTAGTCTTTCTTCTAGTTTTGACGTGTGCGCGGTCAATATCGGCTACCCGAATTCATAAATACGTTTATCAATATCCAATAATATTTACATTTCTGATTTGTATAGTCTTTACCAATACTAAAAGCAGGAGTGTTCTACTACAAGGCAGAAGTTATTGTGTCCTCGCTAATGACGTTGTATGCATACCTAAGAATAACAGTTCTTGTGTTTTACCCGATCTGATTGCATAGTTTTTTTTTATTGTCAGAAAGTTTAGTCAGTTAGTTTACGACTCAATATTCGACCAGTCTCATCTCTATCATCAGTTACATCCTGTTTCCGGTTATAAATTATTATCAGTCATACTTAATTTTCCCCTTTATGGTCTTACAATTCAATAATTATTTCGGTTTGTATTGTGACTTCTTCATTAATAGTGCGTAAATTTCGAGCCAGGCAATGGAAATCGAGAATCTCGATAGTGTCTTCTGGGTAAGTTCTCTGAAAAAGTAATCCCACAAAAACAAAAAAATCTTATAAAAATAGGCCAAGTCTCGTGATCGTGTAGTGACAAAAAGTTATGAGATCTTCTCGGAGCTAAGTCTATACTTTACAGTGTGTATTCATTTCACTTTATGAAACAGAATTTTTTCTCTCGGTATCATAGATCGTCTATTTAGGATAAAAAAATCTGATGACTTGGCCATTACGCATGTCATAATTTTTACTTAAATTTAGGACAAAATATACATACTTGTCAAATTCGAAAAAGAGCGAGGAAAATCTTGGCTTTTACGTATTTATAAGTTTGATAATGCAACACATTTAATGTATTTGTGCACGTTGACTAAAGCATGGCGTGCATAATGGCCAAGTCATCAGATTTTTGTGAGATATTTTTGGCATATAAATCTTGTTTTTTGTTAGATAAAAAAGTGATCAATTAATTTGAGACAGTTTCGGATGTAGATCCTTGTGCAAGTGGGATATTCAGACCGCATGCTTGAATAGTTTGTCCTACATTTATCTTACAATGTTGATTTCTTGTTTTAAAAAAATAAGTTACTGATGTCATTATAGATAAGTGCGTACTAGGTAACAAGCGAGGAAAAAATAGCAGAAAAAGGGTCAGGTACAAACATTAAAAAACGTATGCATCAGAAAAACTATGCATTTTATTTCGTCTGCTCAGTACTAAATTCGGAATAATTGTCTGTGATGTTCTAATTTTACTAATGTTTGCGTTAGGGTCACATAAGCAGTTAGTCGTTCTGGTCAATCAGTCATGTGTGAACATAGCATAAGCACCTTCTTCAAACTCGTCTACGAGACCACAATTACGTGAAATCCGGACTATAGAACTACAGACTGAAATTTAAGAAAATGGGCACCTAGGGATATTGTGTTTACATGAGCATGATATATTTCTTTCTTAAATTGAACTTTGTAAGCCTGATAGCAGCAAACAATTCGCCCAATTTCGGCACCGGGCCATCTGCAAAGCCCCAGGGATGTTTGTGGCTCATCAAAGTATGTGGATGTTCATGTAGCCGTTCTGTATGGGAATATGACATTACTGCAGTTACATCTACAAGACGATCAAAATTGAAATTGCAGTACGAAAATAATACCTCTCTGGAAGAAATTCATTGCAGAAGTAGTTATCGTAAAATCTAAGGAGATAGTTAGGTTTCATCCTATTCAGAATTATATCATAAAACAAATTCTAGTGGTATTACTATACTTGTAAGTTAAGTAGGACACAAAGACTACGTGAAAGATCAGATAAAACTGCATAGAACGAAAGAAGTATTGTATCATTAAGATTGGCTGCTATTTTAAATGTTCCGCATTCTCGAGAGAATGGCAGATTCCGTACGTTTGAAAACAGATGTGCGATTTTGATGTTATACGGATTATACCAGCGCAACCGAGTAGTGCTGTCAATGTTGTGGGTGTTAGGAGATTCTGAGAACAATGAATTATGTAGAGTTTTTTAAGTGTTTTCTGGTTGACATACGAATTCGTCAGGAAAGATTTAAGAAATATGGAATTGAATTTTTCATCTTATTTGTACTCACTATTCTTCTCGGTACAGAAGAACTCTTGAACTTGATGATTAGAGCATAAAATACAATCAACGCTTAGAGGCTTAAAGCGAAGACGACAGAAAAGACTTAATGCAAGAACAGAACTTGATTTTCAGCTGTAGTCCGTTTAATAACTGGTCGAGTCACCTCTAGGCGAGTGTGGATTTCCTCAGAAGCCTCCCTGCTGCCTTGCAGGTTCAATTCAGGGCACCGACGCTACGGTGAGCTGCTATCCGCCGTGAGGCCGATATCACCCAGGAAGCCGTGGTGATAGCGGCAAACAATTCTCCCCGGGGATGCTGTATTCGCCCAATTTCGGCACCGGGCCTTCTGCAAAGCCCCAGGGATGTTTGTGCCCCATATCTCATGTCAGTGCGATCCCTTAGCCTGTGATCAGCTACCAATTGTCAGGTTTGTTACCAGGGGCTCCTATAGATTTTTATTCTAATCGTTTCAGCTGCGCCAAATAATATTTAGATGTTTATTTAAATGGCTCTTTTGTTTATCGTGACCCTGAAGAATTATTTGAATATATTCGAAATAGTATTTTGCTTCGATCTCTTGAGTAATAACATAATGTTTAACATTAAATACAGGTATTCTTTTCTTTGTTCCAAATTCTTCTGTTTTAATAATTTTTCATAACACACCGTTTCTTTATAAAATAGCATAAAATGTAACCACTTAACCTAACAGACGTTGACAACGGTGGTAGGTATAATAATAATCGATAAGGCCGACGTTACGCTACGTTGTGCGATCTACGAAAATAATGCACGTATTTTGTCATCTCAACTTTTTTCTGGCATTAATATGATTATCCAACAGTTTGTGAGATAACAACTATAGTAATACTTAAGTACAAAATGATTTGTGTAAATAAGATATTAATACACATTGTGCAACGGCTTCAGCCTAAGTATTAATTAAGTCTATAAGTAAATTAGGTTGGCTAGCCTGTAAGGTGAATCGTGATGTAATGATTATAACTGAGATTAGCTAAGAGATTATGTATTGGGTCGTTATGGAAAAAGTGTTAAGTTGAGTCTGCGGACTAAAGACTTTTTAATTAAATGAGTAAAAGAATGTATTTGTAAATGATTAAAAGCAGTGGTGGAAATAAATGTTTTCAAGTTGAAATCTTTTATTGTGAAGCAGATAATTTATTAACAGCAAGGCAGTCTTAGTTCGTCATTTTAATTGTGAGTCCAAAATGCTTAACGTGCTATTGAATTAAATTAAAATAATAAATAAAACAATTACCTTGCTGAATTGGCTTAGCGGTGGACAGGACATGGAATGGTGGAATTACTAACAGAGCAAGATAGATACTCAAAGTTGATACTTCTTACGAGGCAACGACTTAATTTCCTGGTTGATATGACGTAAGTGCGTTTTGAATTTTTGTTTCATTGTTACCGAAAAGGAAAATACATAGCTTAAATAATAACAACACTCACTTAAAATCCTTTAAACTTTAAGTTGATATAAGAATATTTTGTTTTATGACAAACATAACACATTAATTCATTTCGAAACGTTTATAAGTAACATAAAATTGGGCAAGTTAAACGTTCATTTTTGCTCTATCTAATATTTCCTTAACTTCTTACCTGACAAACTTACTATTATCAGTATGTTTCAAGCAGAATATAATTTCTCCGCTTAGAAATGCAGACTGCATACCGTTCGCCGAAATACTTCGTTTTCATCACTGCAGACAAATATGGCGGTTGGAAGTCTATCGTTCATTGCGTGCGGTGAACCGCCTCAGTGAATCTATTCACAGCATAACGAGGTGGGTGCTATCTGCCACCACGACCACTCATGCGTACTCACTATGAACCTCGGCGGTCGCTGAGAACAAGTAACATTTGCTGCACCAACAACGGGACCTATTATTCGTTACCAATGTCAACCAACTCATTCTACTTCGTAACCATGTTCAGTTCATTCACACACATAATTGTTTAGTCACGGTAAAAGGTCTGTTCGTTAATATTTTCATAATGAGCCACTTTCGTAATGTTTTTTTTTCCATAGCGTAATGTAGAATAGCATTATATGGGTAAATGTTAGATGTTCAGAACTACGGATGAGGTAACCACATGAACGGCACCCTGAGAGGCGCTAATTGTTACAAACAGAGGCGCAAAAGTTTAACAAAAATGTAATATTATCGCAACCGATCGAAAATTGATTACACAAGTTTGCAGCTCTTGTGTCAAAAAATGAGCGAAGAACTTACAACAATCTTGTAAAAGTTACGAAAGTTATAAAGTACATACAAAGCAGAGCCGAAAAGTTAAGGTGTTTGTAAAGTTATATGAAGTTTGAGGAGCTGAATTTACCTCAATTCTATACTATTGAGAAGTGCGCTGCCTATCTTGTTTTAAAGTTATTCGAAGGGTGTTTGAAAAAGGAGAAGGGATGGCATTTAAAAAAAAAATGAAAGTCGTTATTAAGAGGCAAATTTATTTAGGAACTATTATTTTATTTTTAAACTTTAATATTTGGTTT
Organism: Vandiemenella viatica; assembly: GCA_031002005.1. Lineage (NCBI taxonomy): Eukaryota > Metazoa > Arthropoda > Insecta > Orthoptera > Morabidae > Vandiemenella > Vandiemenella viatica. The sequence goes on from JARYHS010011408.1 coordinate 74,985,617, forward strand.
ATACTTTTGGAAAATTTAGTGTTAATAATAAATCAATTCAAGGACTAAAAATGTATTCACTGATTAAAAAATGAAATTAAACAATGAATTTAGCAGTAGAAAAAGAGCTACAAGTATCAATCCTCTCAATTGCACATAATTTGATGAATTATGCGCTAAAAAACAAACGCGTTTTTCGCATTCAAACCAAGCAAAATTCAAAATTAATAAGTATATCTCTATAGTAAAACCATGTTATAATTTTAGAAATTATATTTTTTCTTCATTTTTTTAAATAAAATTTAAACCATTTTCACGTGAGTCTATATTTTAATATTTTATGAAATAAAAGGCGGGAGTGAGATCCAATATGAGATTTTTTTATGGGAGACGCAGTATAATAATGTTTGATAACCTTTGCTATGAACAGTGAGGAGCTGAGAATCGTAAATTTTGCGACCACTATGGCCCAAGCGTCGGGCTGCGATTGTCGTTAGAGGTTCAAACCCATAATTCAAGTCTGGTAACCACTACGAAATTAACAAACGTCACTCAGAAATCCAACAATCAGTACGTGACATGTGTAACTTGTTTTCCGTTTGATAAGTCTATTTTAATTTGCGAAATGTTTAGTTTATGAGACGGAGATTTGGGACCGACCCTTCTTCCGCGTTGGTGACTTCAGAAAACAGCCTAAAGAACTGAATGAGGACTATCACCGGTATGCGGTGTCGAGGACTCGAACCCCGTCCCGTGTACCTCCCTGACCCAGTGTGGTAGTGCATTAGCGCGTGCAGACAAACTGGTGGGTAATTTTCAGCTTCAGTTTTGTTGCTGTAGTTTTCCTCTGTCATACGACTAATCTGTGTGCATGTTTCACCCATGAAGAGTTAAGACATTTCGTTACTGTTTATCATTTTTCTTAACGAACTACATAGCACTGAATGGTACCGGGGTCACTATACCAGAAATTTAAATAAATAACGACTGTTCTAAAATAATATTCAGAGTTCTATTAAATTGACTATTGAATTTATTAAATAAATAGGAACAAAATTAGGATGTTATTATTTTTAATTTCCTTCTTCGTGTGGATTGAAGCTTTCTGAAATGAGGTGCTATATTACCAGTGTATAGATATGATACAGGGGAAGTTAATTTTAAGTGAGAAATCATAGAGTGCGACTGCAGTAGTTAAGAACATAATCTAGTGAGTAACCACTGAGCCGGGGTTCATCTTTTTTAAAATAATAATAATCATTATCAGATTATGAGAGAAATATTTTAAGGGAGTAGAATATTAGACATAACATGTAAGTCTGTATCTTTTTGCCATGGAAATTGAAATAACCTCTTCCGCGTGACATGAAAAATTTATTTTGTTATTACTCTCAAAATTAGAAGCAGAAAATGTTAATTTCCGTGCTGTAAATTTAATAACGGCGATGGCTAACTTCCCTGCATTCCATTACCTTCACATTGCACAAAGTAATAGAATTAGTGCAACCTACACATTTTGTAGCCCGCTACTTTAGCCGTTCTTTCGCTGTTTCTCTACGTATGTATCTCAATGAGGTTTGTTTGGGTTTTTTTTTTCCTTGAAAAAGCTAAGATTTGTTTTTACACTACTTTCAGTTCACAAATCGAAAGATTTAAAATGGTTAACATTTGTATTAATGTTTCTAATGAAGTATCAGTATTTTAGTTCTGATGAAACAATTCTTAAACTCTTTCTTCGGTGTTTTTGTTATAATTAAAGTCGTCTTTGTTACATTACTGCTTTTAATTGCTTAGTATTGTGGCAAAATAAACATTGGCGTAGTTGCAGAATTACAAAATCACATTATCCTTTCATTCTCTATAACGAATAAGACCACTCTCCTGCAATATTAATCCTGAAGAACAAAAAATATGTTATCATTGATTTATCATATTGTGTAGGTGACTGACATTTCTGTAAATAACACATCACAAAAGATATTTTCAATAACCTTTAATAAAAAAAATTTAAATCAATAATCCACCAAACTTACAAAAATAAATTAGAGTATAAAAAATCACTGCAGAGCATTTAATAACAAACACTGACAGTCATACCTGACGCATTTCGTCCGAATATAAAGTGGCTATTAGGTAGACAGTTCGTGCTACAGCAGAATAAACAGGAAACGCGCAGAACCTCCAACTAGTTAGAAGAATCCTCATAGGTACTGGGCACTGCATATGGCGTTAGTGGCAGGGATGTTCCCAAAGGATTCTGCTGCCAGCTGACAGTTTTCAATTTGCCGCATGCGCGCATCTTGCCGTAGTCACCCCAAAATAACCCGGTAATCCTGACGGATAAAGGGGACCTATAGCTGTACATGAAATCTGAACCACAGAGCGTCCTTGCTTACTTCAAGTGAACAAAGCAAAGCTTTTCCAGATATAAAGGTCAGGTTAAGAGCCCGCAAAAAATCTGCCCGAGACCGGAACCTAGTCTCAGGCGCCTTAACCAGGTAAGTCACCAGGTCGCTACCATTGTACTGTATTCTCTGCGAAAAAGGGGAATTCCCACACCGTATCTACTTCGAACTGAATCTAGGAGCGCCACACGTTACAGAGTACTGCTAACAGGTGAGCGGTCTGGTGGCTCTGTGGTTAATGCGTTTGACTGGTCAACAAAAGATACCCAGCTCGAACACCATCTCGACGGGTATTTTCATAGATACTTAACCCGACGTCATCTCTGGTAAAACTTTCTGTGTAATGTGAAGTACGCCATAACGCTTCAGTGGTTCGGATTCCACGTTGAACTGTAGGTCCCTTGTGCCCGATAGGACTACCGGGTTAGGTTAATGCGGCTACGACAGGGGCGGAATACGCAGCTAATAAAAACTCTTTCATTACAACCACATAGAATCATTATTATTATCATCACGATTATTATTATTAACTGGTGAATCAAGAAAAACAAAGATACTTTTATGGCGTTTGTTGATTTAGAAAAAGATTTCGATAATGTTATGTAGGACAAGATGTTCAAAATTTTAAAGAAGCCGGGTTTAACATACTGAAATGGAAAAATAATTTTTAATCGTTATAAGAATCAAATAGTTATAATAAAAACAGACAATCATGAGAGGCACGCATGGATTATAAAGTATATAATACAAGGTTGTAGACTTTCCCCATTAATATACAACTTGTACGTAGAAGAAGCAATACAGGAAGTGAGAGAAGGATTTGAATGTGGCAAGGCAGATTTTGGATTAAATGTAAACAAAACCTAGACAAAAGTGATTAAACGTAGCAGAAATAATACCAATAATAGTTTACTAAATTTAAAAATAGAGTCGGATGCGATAGGAGAATTTAGTGAATTTTGCTACTTAGGAAGTTAAATTACAACCGATGGCCGAAGCAGGAATGATGTAAAAAACAGAATAGCAGTAGCGAAAAGATCCTTATGGAAAGAGAAATCTTTCAGTTTCAAATATTGATCTAGGACTCAGAAAGAACTTTTTAAAACTTTATGTATGGAGACCAGCACTTTATGTTACCGAAGCATGGACTTTAGGAATACCAGAATGAAGGAAGACTGAAACATTTGAAATGTGGTATTATAGAAGGATGCTTAAAGGTTAAATGGACGGATAAAGTACCAAACGAACGAGTTTGGGAAATGATGGCTGAGGAAAGGATTTGTGGAAGAATCTTACCGAAAGAAGAGACAGAACGGTAGGTCATATTTTGAGACATGCAGGATTGGTTAACGTGTTAGTTGAGGGAACAGTCGTAGGTAAGAACTGTAAAGGAAGACTAGAATATATGAACTAGATAATTGAGGACGTGGTTTGTAAGGGCTATGTTGAGTTGAAAAGGTTAGCACAAGATAGGAAGAAATGGAGGATTGCATCAAATCACTCGAGAGACTGATGACGGAAAAATAATATTAACAGAGAAAGTCGTTTAGCTGCTAGTAAACATAGTAAATATTTGATGGTAGAAATTTTACTGCAAAATATGAACCATAAGACCAGTAAATTAATTTTAAAATTTCTCCAAGTAATGCTGATGATTCAAAAATAAAAATATCAATTATATTAAAACATGATTATAGAATTTTTTTAATGGCATTCATATTTCTGCATGATGGTTATTAATGGTTTCCGGAGCTTCATCACTCGTTGAAGTCTTGTTCGTTACATCCAGGTCTGAAAGTTAGAAATTGAAATGTAATTACCGTATGTAATATCATGAAATATTGCAATCAAGTGGTATCGGAAGAGCAGAAAACATGTCCATCTTGTCTCATGCATTAATAGCAAATGGACGAGAATACCATGTTTAATAAGAATAATACGAGCGTACCTAGGATTACTGTTGAAAACTGAAACTCATTTATGAACACAATAGGCCGTGTAATAATCATAAATTACATTAAAGACTTCGAACTTGAAATTATTATTTTTATTAGATTTTAGAGCCATGTAATAATTGACGTTCATATTTAATAGCTTCCACAATAGTTTGTACATTATAAGAGAATGGAGCTTACGAGTGTATTTTGCGTTCTACCATGTCAACAACAAATTTTGTCTTAAAAATTAATTATAGTGAGAAAAGAACACAAAAATTCATAGCCATATTTTAGGGATACACAATCACTGCGTATATAAAATTAAAATATTAGTTTTATACCGTCTTTCCTGGTACCGCCAGGTCATAACAACTATCACAAATATTCTGGTTATCTTTTAAGAGTTTTTTTTTTTTGGGTGTGGGGGGGGGGGGGGGGGGACAGCACTAAGGGAGACCAAAAGCTGACGCTCAATGTTTATAATTAAAAATTATCAACATTATACATATAATAAATAATTATTTCTCATATACGAAAACCAAATGCGATAACCATCGACTTTCTTTTCTTAACAGGAAAAGCGAAAAGGATCGTTTTACTCAGTACTACGAGAATAATACCACTATATGAATAAACAGCAAAGGAAAAGTAATTTATTTTATTTTTGACCGGAGCAGTTCCTGTATTCTTCAGGATGGTAATGAAACAAAACAATGCATGAGGCTAATATACATCTACACTATGGCTCAGTTCATGAAATACTACCAAATTACTCTGCGTTTCCCGGTTGAGGTTGAGTTTGAATTGCCAGTACAGCAGTTTTAGTTGCAGAATTTGAAACATGTGTATCACATTCTACCCAGTCTTCCCAGAAAATAATAAAAGTTTCGTGTTAAAACGTATCAGATGTGCATTACTCACTATGGTCACTGAATATAATTTAGGTTCCTAACGTCAGAGGTTGTAGCTGAAGGCGTCAAAGAAGCTCCCGGGCGTTTTTTCCCATTATATTATTAATTTACGTAGTTTCGTCGTATGCCATTCACATTAAATACGACCCTATATTAGGTTTAAAGACTGAATAATCGAAATTTAAGGACGCTGCTGTCTTATTTTTACGAAGTGTGATGTGTCCAATATATAATTGGTATCACATCTTTGGTGTTTCTGTAGTATCTTCAGAATTTTATTTGGTGTTCCGACATCATGTAACGTTGAAACATGACATAAGACAAACAATTCCAGCCAAATCCTATGCTTTAAAACGGAGAAGGTCTCATAGAAATCTTTTAAGTTGTTTTTTTAGTGTTTCTGGAACAGATATACACGGCTTTCGTTTTACGTATTATGTTATATTATTATATTCCCCTTAACAACGCATCACAGAATTATATCAGCTGTGCGTTTGGTAACAACCGGCAAACGAAATTTCAACTGGTGATTAATCTCATTTTTTAACTGAATGGTATGTCTCGCATTTAAACGACATCTGAAAAGTAATTTACTATCCGTGTCACGTATTTGTTCTCGCTGTATTTTTTTAATTCTGGCTTCCCTCGAGCTTACAGCAGTAACAGCAATCAGTCCGCCACTGACGCAATGCTGCTTTTTTTAGCTGCTTTCCGCTCCACCGGCTTCATAGTCCGTCGTTTGCATCTGAGATGTCGCCACTGTATTTCCATGTTTATTACTCTGTTCAGTTAGCCCCGCCGGCGCTTTCTCCCTCGGGGAAACTGATTTAAAAGTCAAATAAACATTTTCGCGGACCGCCACTAACTATCTTTGTATCGCAAATAGCGCAACAGCCTTTGTGAGGTGGATACCTCGTCATTACTCCACTTTCACTTCATTTCGTGACACTTTCTGAGTTTCGTTTGATGGAATAATGTTTTTCTAACGCTGGTAGGTCGATTTTAAACGCGATTATGGTATTCGCTTCCAGCATATTAATAAGTGAACTTTTTTTTTTTGATTATTCACACATTTTCAAGGCTCCGTTAAACCACATTTTATTGTTCCACGAACAATGCTCAAGATGTTAAAAGTGAGATATATATATATAATACAATTTAGGTTTATAAGCATGCGATCGACCATTGATGTTTTTGTGTCTGATGCTACGAATATTATTTCTGTATTTGTTCTTGAGTTAAAATTTTTATTTGAAGTCTCTGCTCGTTGATGTTTAGTTTGTAAGAGATAACTGTGCCATTACTCACGAGGACAGGCAATACAATTTTGAGCCTCATCAGTCAAATAGGTGCCATTGTAATACCGCAAAATATAAACTTTCATCTAGAAACCAAAATAAGCTTCTTAGGACGTTTCGTAAATTAATTCTCATTGATACGTACAATCATTTTTTGGTGGATCCCACGTACGTCACAGTTACCATCGTTAATATGAAGTATGTGTCGTCTTGAACAAAATTATTTAATTCATTTAATATTAGATTTGGATTTTCTTTTTACGAGAAGGTGTTAGAAATTAAAACTGTTTACCTTTATTTCTTGTATTTACTTTCAGTGAAGTAAGTGAAAGCACAGCAAAAAGACTGACGTTAATTCTTGATCAGAAACAAATAAAATAATGTATAAGAACAATGTGATCATTTGAACATTGCTGCTTCATTAGAAACTTTAATTTTTCAGTCATTTTTAAAATCCTTTCTTTATTTTCAAGAAATACAATTATTCATGAATTCCAGTAATTTGTGTCTTTGTGTTTAAGCAGTTTTTAGAGAAAAATTACTTACATAGTTTACTTGTTCTCTTCATGTACCGTTATCATTCATACATTCACTGAAACAATTTTATGATATTATGATACATCTTGCGTTCTGATAGACTATTGTTTGTCACACTCGTGTTACATTAAGTGTACCAGTAGATACACATCAACAAAACATATAATTTTAAACTGAACAACCAAACTTTTTTAGTGTTGTCTAATTATTTCAGTTGATGAGCTTCGATTTTAAAAGTAGTTCATTAAAGAGAGTTCACTATCAGTTTCAAGGGGTGAGATCGTAAGCGGTAGATAGTTGAATTAGGGGCTGGTTATCAACATTTTCTAAAACGGAAAAGGTAGTAACCGCAGATCATACAGTAGGGTGTGTAGGAACTTTTTCCGCGGGGGCATAAATATCATCATAATTAATGAGAATTATTACCACTATTATTTATTAACTGATCGTTATGAAAAAATAACTGCTTTATATTCCTGTCCTTGCTTATCTCACAGTATGGTTGTTGCTGCTGATTTGACCTTTTAAAGCCTTATATGGCAAGTTCAGTGTTTTGGCGTTTCAACGTTCACTAGTTACCGATTGTATTCTATAGTAACTTCCACGGACAGCTCTAGTTGCTCTACTTTCAATTGTTTCCAATTTATTACCCATAATGTGAGCTCCAGAACCGTCAAAGAAGGCTGTGATGAAGGTTTTAGTACCTATTTTCCTTTCTTTCTTTATATGTGCTATCCCTACTCTCCCAAATAAACATTTTTTTTATATAAAACTATCTACATGTCATTCACCAATAGAATTGATTATCAAATTATTTCTAAGATATTTACACCTTATACTTTCACCAGTAATTCTGCTCCCACCATATCGTCATCATTAGTGTTCTGTCCCAAGGCAGGTTTTCATATAGCTGCTCTTCAAGCTCTACTGCAGGGGTGGCCAACCCGCGGCCCGCGGGCCGCATAAGGCCCGCCTTGAACATTTTTGCGGCCCGCGAGATCCATCACACTTTTACAAAATACATTTATTTTATAATGGCCAATGTAGTCAGAACCAATGTATTTAAAAAAATCATAATTTGTACATCCATATATACAAAAATTAACTGTCGAAATTATGAGAAAAAATAACTTTGTTTTTAAAATAATATTCTTGCTTATATATGACAGACATTGTTAGTATCATTATTATTTTATATAAATTTACATGTAAGATTAATAGTAAATACAATAATAACAACTCATTATGAATCAATTTTTCACTCCAAAAATGTCTATAGTGGGTCTGTATCTAATATGGGAATATATAATTTTTTATGAGGCACGCGGAGTTATGATTCATTTCCAAAGTGGCCCGCATGGTCATTTGGGTTGGCCACCCCTGCTCTACAGTCTTCTTCTCTTCTCTTCATGTCCAAATAGTTTCAGTTTCCTTTGTTAGTATCTGTGATCTTGTACCTCTTCCCACAAACTAGTCCCATATGATAATACAAAACATTTACCTTGATGTCAATCTACTTAAAAACGTACCACTTTTTGGAATTTATGGTTATTCCATAATAACTTATCCAAATAAACATTCTGTACTGATCCTCTGTGTTGTTCACAATACTCTATTGTTATAATAAATACTACTGAAAGGCTAAGCTTGGTCCCTGTGTCTTTGTATACGTAAATCTTACGTCACTTTCCCGGCCTTCGTAGGCGAACTGACAACGGCCAGAAAAGTTACTATCAACTAGTTTATGCGCGTTACCTAATAGCAATTTCATTTAATTAAATAACCACTAAAAATGATTGCCAGAACACTGAAAAAAGTTTTTTGTTTAAATTAACGAGTTAATTATTATTTGCTGCCTGTTTATTAATATTATTTCGATGTAGACGTTTGCCTTATAATATCTGATTGCTGTTATACTAGCCAAAAAAATATCGGATCACGTTTATATCACGCTGCAGTGAATGAATTAATTTTCGTGCGATGGAAGCTTTCATTTTAGAGAATAAATATTAGCAGAAGCGATATTTTATTTAAGTTTTTTTTTAAATAATAAAGTTGTTTTCATGAGCTCAATGTTATTGAAATCATTACTTCGTACTTATGAAAGTAGTTCCACATCGACCGCGATTTATGTGGTCTAGGCAGCGATTAAAACTAATATTATGTGGCATAACGTAAGTTGTTAGGATTTAATTTTAATTTCCTTTGCTTTAGAGGTTACTAACATTGTGAAACGTTAAGTTACATGTAAACAATATAACTTCTGATTGTAAATGAACAACACAACTATCCGCTAGAATAATAAACAGCACCGGTTCTAGTACGATATTTTACCACCTGCTCTCCTATACACATTTCCTGATTTACCATCTACAACTCTGGTTATTTAGTTCCTGTCCTAGAACTACTTTAGCCAGAAACTCACTTTTTGATTCACCACAGTGCTAAGAAGAGTTATAACTTTTTTTTCTCTCATCATTACGCATAACTTAGAAGTGATATAACTACTTATGCTTTCGGACATTTGTTTATGGTAAATTCAGTCGAAGAAAAATTACTGCGCCTTCAGGTTAATGTGAAATCGTCTGGAATTATCATGCTGAAGTGAAAATCGTACTTACACAATTTTTACGCCTTGTTGACGTCGAGGTCATTAGAGGAGGTAAAAGACGGGGGCCTAGGAGCGGAAAGGACTTAGGCCATGGCCTTTTGAAGGATCCATCCTGATATTCGCTTGAAGTGATTTTGGGAAACTAGGTTACTGTCATCTGCAAACAAATTGCATTTAACCTTGGCGGGATCCCAGGACTGAGCCTTGTGGAATTCCAAGTTGTATATTTTACCAATCTGTTGAAGGATGTTTACTGATTATTTACTATTTCTTTTTTTTTTTTTTCGTTTATGCTTTACGCCTCAACCACGAAATCTGACAGAAATCTGGATTGCCGAACATAGATTATAATCCGCGTCATGACGAAAGCGAGGCCAGTGTACACTTGACAGCTGGTGTAATCTGGTTTCGTGGTTCGAGTTGTTTGTTCTGCGTTTCCATTGTAACTTGTTGTGAGTGGTCGTGGTAGTGGAGTGTCCCGCTTGACCATCTGGCCACTCTGCCCGCAGCAGGTCTAATGAGGCTCTTCAGCGGTCGCAGAGAACACGCCGGGCCACGCGCACGAAATATATTTAACTTGCGCTCCTCTGCCCCCCGCACAGCAATACTCTGTAACAACCTCCACCTTGTTAGGACCACAGATGTCATAAGAAAGAAACATTCCGTTAAATCCTAGTAACAGAACTATCTTAAATATTATTTCTAAAAGGTGAACTATCATAGGTATTATTTATAAAATGTGTTTTTGTTATAAGCTATCTTTCTCCCTTCATACTTAACACTGAACAAAAATCTATAAATGAGATATCATTTTAAAGATTAGATTCTCTGCTATGGTAACATCCTTAATTGAGAAAGGAATTTTTCGAAATTCAGTGCGTAAGTGGCAGAATTATGAATAAACAAGGTAACTGACATGTGACAGTTCAGAGTGAAGCTACTAGGCTCCATTGACGTCAATAGGGATTGTTTCATTACCGCTAGATAGCAGCACAATATATCGAAAGTTTTGCACAGACCGTAGACAGAAACAATTATAGCTACAAAATGAGATAGTTCAGAGCCCATCTGCCAGGTTTCGCTGGCGTCAATAAGCAGTTATAGCAGCACGATATATCACAGAATTTTTTATAGTCTGTGTGTGTTTTCTAGAGTAAGGAGCGTTTCGGATGTTTTTGTTTCTGTTCGGGAAACATTTAATCATTTCTAATTGTTTTGCAAGACGTTTTAAGTGTTTTTCTACGACTCACTTTAGTCGACAAATAAAGAGTTGCTGAACAAAACCACCAACCTCGCTAATCATCGTATGCCATCCGCGAAATTTTCGCACGGGCTACCAGTCAGGATGTAACTCAATTATTGGTTTTATTATCTGACATCGGCGATGCTGTATAATACCATTCTCCTATAGATCCGCTGGCAATCAACTTTTATTTTTTAATTCGTTCTCCGATTGTTTGATACACATCAAATGTGTGGAGTGTTTAACGCTCAGGTGGGTCGTTTTTATGCTGCATTATTAGGAAACTCAAGATCCCAGATTCAAATTCTGGAAAGGCCTGAAATTTTACGGGCACCTAACATCTTCGCCTCTGGTTTATCTTTATGAAGTATGGTTTGAAAAGTCCGACGTTCGCTTTCCATGTTAAATTGTACGTCCAGCTGTAAAAACTTCCACTAGGCGGCCGAAATACCCTTCTTCGTTATTTTTTATTTGTTTTATTTTTTACTATTTTTATGGGTTTATGCATCGTTGACGTCTACGTCATTAGAGGCGGTAAAGAAATGGAGCCCTCGAACTGGGGCCTAGCAATTGGAAGGAACTATAACGGCATTCTCTATGGAAAACAGAAATCTCGATACCCGGACGGGGATTCAAACACGCGTCCTCCCGCGTACGAAAAACACCACGCTCGGTGGGAAATGCCATTCGAAATCATCCAGCCAGCAATTCCACACGTATTTATTTTTTTCTGTTCTGGTATTTTTAATATTTTATGGATAATAACTTAGTAAAGTAACACATTCCTCTCAGTCTAATACTTCAGATGGCTATAAATTATCAACATCACATATAAATTCTTCAGAGCTTTGCTCCTCGTCAGCGTCTACAAAGAAAGAAGAGGATTGATGACAAGGGACGGGAAGAAATCGGGCCATAGCTTTTTCAAGGAAAAAGCCTGTAGAGATTTCGGGAAACCACGGTAGACCGAAATCTGGATGGCCGAACTAGGATTTGAACCCATGTTCTCTTAAATGCAAGGTCTGAGAGTTATCGCTCATTCACCACAGTGGGTAACATCACTTTACAATTGTGGATTAGCACCGGAAGACTGCATGCTCCGTGATTTTTGCAAGCCTCCCTAAAGTTGATCACTGTAAATATTACAAAAACGAACAGAGCAAGAGCCACACCTAATCATCGTTTTACAATCCGAACAAGCATAAAAATAACCTCTGGTCTCGCATTCGGGAGGACGCCGGTTCGAATCCCCGTTCGGGCATCCAGACTTGGTTTTTCCATGGTTTCCCCCAAATCACTCCAGACGAGTGTCGGAATGCTTCATTTAAAAGGTAGTTACCAAATTCCTTCCCGTTCCTTGTCCCCATTCCCATCCCGCCTCTAATGACCTCGAAGTCGACGAGGCGTAAAGCCATAAGTAAAAAAAAAAAAATTACTTCTTCATGTAAACACATACATACAAAGACTGCACTCACCGACTCAAATCAAGTTTCGGTATCGACGACCCAGATTCAAAGAACCATTCATGGAAATACTTTGGAAGTACTCGCCGCTGAGAGAATGGATCTTTTGAGACTTCCTAGAAAGTTAAGCAGTAACGGAAGAACAATGTGGAATTTTATCGCTTACCCTTTGCAAATATTTCGTTTCGCATTGATGTTTAACAATAATCTTTTCTTATATCATACAGTGCTAGACTAAATAAAAATAATATTAAAAACGGAATACAATAAGCTAGAAGATCTGCAGTTAGATGTCTTCAAAAGTAGAATTTCCGGTAAAATAAAATATTCACAAGTTACTATTGAAACTACTAGAAATATTATATTTCGAGTAAACAACAGTACAATAACAAAATTCATATGTATGCTTAAGACACGCTAGTGTTAACGAGTTAGAAAATTAAAAACATTGTACATGTATTCAGTTTCCTAATTTATTCAGTAAATATGAAAGAATGAAGCTAACTATTCGAAGACGGATTTACAATTTACACCACCAAAGTGGTAGTTATTTTAACTCTCCAAGTGAAAATATCAGTTAAAAGAAAACAGGGTGCATAATTGTGAAAGAAAATACGCCGACCATTCATCTGAAATAACAAAGTGCAGAGAGCAACAAACAAACATGACCTTACATAGAATTAAAAACACCGTCCAACAGAGTAAGGTAGTTCGAATAAACAGCCAATAATTTCTCAATTTTTACTTCAAACAACAAAAATAAAAATTAGTTCGTGCAACTGCAACATCCTTTTTTTCTTTCCGTAATGCAAGAATTTTTGATTTATTGTTAATCTGTCAAAGTGTTGTATATATATTTTAATTTGTAGCAAATACATTTAATTACATAATGTTTCCATTCCACTCACACTCCACCTTCAACGGCTAAACAGTTTTTTGATGGGTATTAGTGTAATCAAATGTACAGTTGCTACAATTGTTTTTGAACCGTTTATTAGGTACTGGCTTCAAAGCCGCCAGTGGCTCCGCACAGTGGACCGGGGAGGTACCCCGGAACCTGGTTCGAGCCTCGTCTCCCGCGTACCAGTCCTGCTGACTGCAGTTTTTATGCGGTTATCCGCAGCCATCAAGCTGAATGCCGGGACGGCCCCCAATCTCCACCTCATAAACTACACAGTTTAAAAAACAAAACAAAAATACTTATTACACAGATAATGGAAACACTTCACTTCCCCCATTATTATCTGGCGGTAAATATAAATGCTTGGTGTCAATAAGAACATTCCGCTGTAAAACCAAAGTTCCAAATTCAACCTTTCCAACGATTAGTAAAACTCATCATATACAGCCGACCCCAAATTGTTGCGAAAAAGTAGTGTAGAAGAAGACTAAGTACGGGACACTGCAACATGAAACACATATTTTGTGCTATTTTCGCGAGGTTACTAAATGCTATTGAATTATGGTAATCAGCTATTTAAAAAAAATGCAGAGCACAAGTTTCAGTTCCCGTACAAACAAGTATCATTATCATCATCACAAATACTAACGAAAGGTTAAGCTTGGGCATTGTTATACGTCACGCTACCGCCCCTCGTTGGCGGGCTACAACAGGCATATGTGTTTTTACCATTTCGAGGTTATACGTGTCCTTTAATAACAGTTCTATTTAGCTAAACATTCGCGAAGAAATGACTTGCCAAAACAAGGGCAGAAAAGAATGTATTGCGTTTAAATAAACAAATTAATTATTAGTTCATTTTTATATATGTATTTTCGTTCAATGTAGATCATTTCCTTAATTTTTTTCCTGATAAATATGAAATATAAAAGATTTCATTTTCGACATGCAATAATAGCGGTAGTTTTGATTAGAATGAAATTTAGCATGGGACAAAATAACTGGTTTCGACGTTACAGCAGAGGCCGTGAGTAATTTAATTAAAAAAAAACTTAGGTTGTTTTCATGAACGCCTTGCAACTGAAAACATTACCTCACGTGGACGGAAGTAGTTCCAGGACAAGGATTAAAACTAATACTACGCGGCATCGTGTCAGTGGTTAAGATTTATTTTGCTTTGCTTTAACGGTCGCAATATTCCTGACGTTGTTACTTTAGACACATGTAAGTACTTCCAAAAATGATGGCCTGAAAATATCTGGGTCTCAAAAATTTCTATACGTTGTAAACAAAATCAAATGCGCGGAACGTAATGATAATTTTGTATTTTTTCACTACATTTACCCTTGTACCTGCAGAATTTGATGTCAGAGGCGAAATATAAAATGAAAAGCCATATTTCTAGAACCAGTGTGCAGACTGTATGTCAACTGCAGCTGTGGTTATTGGTTTAATTTGTTAATTATCGTAATCGTCGCAGTACCGTACAGAGGCTACGTTTGATTCTGAAATGCTTCGACGGAGGCGTGTTTCAAAAGATGCAGACTAAGTGCCCGGCGCAGGGCGACTCCACATCACAGCATTGTGGGCGGTACGCCTTTGTTACTGCCGGACATGCCGGTGTGTCCAATAAAGCTTTAATTTAATTGTGATGGACCGCACGCTCAGGCGGCAGTTTCCCTACACGCCCATCATCCCCCCTTTCCTGAACCCACCTACATTTTCCCTCTACAATTTTCAACTTTAAATTCTTTCAACGTTTTTGGTAAATTATACATAATTTATCTTGGTAACTTATTCCAATCCCTGACCCCCCATAATTACAAAAGTAAATCTTCACACCCCCTTGTGCCTGAAATCGAGTGCCAGGTTGTGATCATGGACATCTTTTGCCTCCCATGTATTATTTTTAACTGTTACACCAATATCTTTCCGCGCCTCTTCACCAATATACACCTTATACATTCCCGTGACTTTCTTCACCCTTTTCCTCTATTCCAATGAATCCCATTCCAGCTTTTTTATCATATTGATTACTGATTGTGTTCTACTGTAATTTCCAGAGGCAAATGTAGCAGCTCTTATTGGCACCCCCTCCTGCTCCTGTATGTGATACCCAAAATGTGGGTCCCATACTACACTACCATATTCGAGCAATGGTCTGACCAAACGTTTTGCAGCTCAGGTCCTTTATTTCTCTCGTACATCTGCTCATCACTCCCTCCAACAAGTGAAGGATTTAGAAACCTTTTCCTACTACCTATCCAATGTGTCTTGTCCAGTTGAGCTTGTTATCAACTGTTATGCCAAGATATTTAAATTTTAAGTCTTCAACAAGCAATTCTATTCCCACCTTGCAGTCATAATCAGCCTTTAGTTCTTTATCTGTGTATCTAATAAGCTCAGTCTTCTTTCCTCCCATGTGTTCAGATCACCCTGTAACTGTTCACAGTCCTCTACTGTTTTGATCCTTTTATACAACATTATGTCATCTGTAAACAACCTAACTTCTGCTAGTAAACCATTAATACAATCATTCATTAGAGTAATGAATAGTAATATGCTACCCTGTGGCACTCCTAATTTTACTTCCAGTTGTTTTGATATTGCATTTCCTACCCTAATCGTTTGTTTTCTTCCTTTTAAAATTTTTTCTACCTTTTAAAAAATTGTCTACTTAGAAAATCACTTTCTCATCAACTCCAATAGTTTTTACCTTATTTGCTACCATTTTATGACTAACTCTGCCAAAAGCCTTTGAAAGATTTAGTGTTACACTATCATTTTGGCCTCCCTTCTGCATTTCATCCGATAAAACTTTTATATATCTCACCAACTGATATTTTCATTAATTTCCCTGCCAAAGCCATGTTACCTTCTTGAAAACCACTTACGCTCCTCACATATATTTCTGATGTGATTGCATATCAATTTTCGATTAATTTACCTTTCAATGATGTCAAACTGATTGGCCTATATTTTCTGACACTATTTCCCACCCCTACTTTATGTACCGGCACTACTATTACACTTTTTCAGTTTTCACACCGTTTCTCTCATCTATTGCAGGTATCTGGTGGAGCAGAAGTGTATTGTTGGCCAAATGGTGAGGTATCAAGTCTTCCCGCATCGTCCCATGAGTATTCGTTTAATGGGGCGAGGTTTACGCTACGCTGAGTTGTTGAAATCGGAGGTCGGTTCTCTTTTCAGAAGGATGGTTCTTTGGGGTCACCGTGTGCCATAACCTGGTGGGAAAAGGCCAGCGAATTATTGAACTGCGCCTGCTTCTCCGAGGTGTATTTTTTTGTAGATGTTCTATATGTTGGTCCAATCAACGTAGAGCGTTGTTGTTGTTTTAGGGGCTTGTAATTAGACGCAAGCGGAAGGACTGAAACAATACGCGTGTTCCGTGGAGTCACAAAAGGTAAAGAATACACTCTTCGGCGAACCGCCGCCGTTGTGAAACTATTTGTCAACACACCCGCTGGGATGTCTCCAGTATGGAAGAGAGCTATGCGAAGAACCAGCAGCGACGACAAAGCATTGGTAAGTGTTGCGAAAAGTTGCGGAGAAGCAAGAAGCATTGAAAGCAATCCGCACCGTCGATAACATCAGGGCCACAGCCGACCTATGCAAAAGAGAAAGGGCACACCACTCCGATGTTTCTTCTATCTGTTTCATTAATGTCAAAATCAACACGAGAAGAAACTCTTTGTGTCGGCCTGAGGGATGGACAAGATAGCAGGAGGTGGAGGAACACTGCCCCGAAGCTCGGTAATGGAGGCAAAGATTTACTTCTGGTCTGAATTTCGACGTGAGCAGACCTGTGCCTGACAGCAGCCTTCATCTGTGAGGTCCGAAGTACGATTCCCGCCACCGGCAGAGTCGTCAGCAGTTCGCGGATTTGGCAATGTGCCACAGAACTGTATGACAGTTTGCAACGTGTCACAGGCTCGTAAAATACCTCTCAGTAATTATCCTGATTAGCTGGACTTGTTGAATGAGCCTACCAAACTTAGACTCTATAAGATTTTGTATGGGTCTTGTCCTCCAAACAAAAATCATTGGGTTGTACTTGTTGTGAGCCCTTTTTTTTTTAATCCTTTGTATCCCACTGAGATATGGCAAGTGCGAAGCGCAATATTAATAACATTCAAGTCGATAGAGTAATGTCAAGTAGTTTTTGCCGGTTGACACTATTCGCTGGGCATAACAAGTTTTAAAAGCAGAACCACCCAGAAAACAGATCATTATACGCTTTAGGGCATGTCAAAATCTAGGTTATTAGTGCCCTGAAAATGGAGTGGTTTTAATGAGATTTTATAGTTGGTGAGGATGATCTGAGCGTCGATGTTCGTTTGCAAGATCAGCTACGGCAGGTTGCATTAGGTTATTCGCAGAATGGATCTTAAGTACATAATTTTACACCGTTTGATTACAGTAATACAGTAAGACGTTCTCTGCCGGTTTTGGGTGTTTCCTAAACTGCTCTATCTTCTGGCTACATTATACTTAAAGCATTCTTCTTAGCATCTACAAAATCAAACGCTTCAAGTCTTTTCAGTGATACAGCCTATAAGAGCTGACGTTTCTGTACCATTTGGCATTAGTAACTAATAGTAGCACTTCACCATACTCTAGCGTATCTTGATAATAAGTTTATTATTACAAAACAGAACACTCATTGTGTTAAAAGTTGTCGTAGGTGTTTCCAATTAGCACCAGTTATCTCTATAGTATTTCTGAAATCATGCACTGGAGTATTTAAAACAGTTTTCCTTTAAATTTTTCAGAAAGTATAGTTTTTATTAAAATTTTGCGTTATTGAACAATCACATCGTGAACAAAAGAACTACTTTGTTTGTTTTGTTTTTTTTATTAGATTTTTCAGTAAACTGAATTTGAAACTACAAGAGACACAGCGTCGTTTATTGTTGTATTTCACAGAGAACATCTTTGAAAAAATAAAACTACAGGGAACTGGGTGTTTGTTCAGCCAATGATGGAGGTGATGAAAGAACTGAAAGGAATGTAAAGCAAACATTTACGCTGTGAAGAGACGAGAGGGCAGGCCACTTTTGTGGCGCCATGTTGTTGGAGATTCAGGCGACGCCGCTGTTTTCCGTCTGTGTAACCTGTGTTTGCTGGTGCGGGGGGGGGGGGGGGGGAGGCTCCTCAGTGGGCGAACATCAAACGGCAGCTCGCAGGGTGGCTGGTGGCACCTGCTTATCTATCGAAACACGTGATCTTCTCTCGGGCTTCTGCATTTCGATGGACGAGTAACCTGACACAGCAAAAGGCGACAAAATTCACAGGAACGGATAACGAGCAGCAAGAGACCACAGAGCTCAGGATCAAAGAGGACTGAGCCATTGCTTAATAGCAGGACAGAGGTGCTGACGGTCAACAACAAGTCTACTGCTTGAATGTGACAGAAAAAGCTGTGTTTTCTTTGAAAACAGAGAACGAGGACTTCCACTTAGAAGCAATAACTTTAAAATTGTAGAGCGTCAGGATACAGTACCAGAACACAGGCGCCCACACGTGGATTATATCTAGAGAGATCAGTTCCAAACCAAATCATTCACCGATCGTGGTGGGTGAGTAGTTAACGCTCTGGCCTCGCATTCTGGAGGACGGCAGTTCGAATCCCCGTCCGGGCATCAAGATTTGGGTTTTCCATCGTTTAACCAAATTACTCCAGGCGAATGCCAGGATGCTCCCTTCAAAAAGGCCATGTCCTAATTCCTTCCCATTTCTTGTCCCCAGTCCTTTCCCACCTCTTATGACCTCGACGTCAAGGCCTAAAGCCATAAAAAAAACATTAAACACAATTTTGCTCAATACAGTTTTACGTTCTGCTTACGCTGAAACGAAATGTTCTGATTAACAAATCAGAGAATGTTTAGATATGCGTTTACTTTGCCGCGCCCAGTTGGCCCTAGACGAATAAAGTGATTCACGGCGTCTAGCGTATCAAGTTAGTCCTGCGTATAAACCAGGCAGAAGCTATGAATTTCGTAGTACGCAAACCGCGTCAACAATGGCGTTCGGTCAGTCTTCCTGTGTTTAGGTACTGTACCTCTTTGCTTGCAGTAAAATGTACAAAGTTTGAAAGTGTTAAAAGCAACAACAGTTAATCAAAGTTGCAGCGCCATCTTAGAAATTCAAATCAGCTTCAAAGATTCTATAAAATCGTTCAACGTCTGGTCTCTTGCGGTTTGATTGCCATTCTACTTGAATAATGAGCTGCAACAATCAGTCCTTTTATTTTTAGTTTTAATCAAAATGGTGGGAAAAGGGAACTGTTACAATTTCGTCATATCCTTGCGTAAGACGCAGACACGTAATTTGTCAGGCTTTGCATCGATTGTGATGAAATTTCACAGAAAGATTTATTCTGTTGGCATCGAAAAAGAGGTAAAAAGAGTTTTACAGAACCTCCCACACCAAAAATAAAACACAATCGAGAATTTTTGACGTGTTTACGTCTTTAAAATCGATGCCGGATGTGGGGAAGTAATTATCCCCAAATGAGAGACAGTTTCTGTCAAAGCAATTTTAAACTTCAATACCGCTAAAAACAGACATAGTGCTACCATCTTGGTCTGGTTTTGTAGAGGAAGGATGAAAGTTTCTGCCAAGCACATTCTAGGTAGCTAGACGTAGAGAACTGCACGCGCAAAGGGAACCAACGATTTTAGACTTTACAAATTCGAACAATGTACATAAATTGGATCGTATGCTATCCGAGTGAACCAAGTTTTCTTTTGAAGATGAGTGTATAAGTTGTATCTTATTATGGACTCCAAGTTTGTATCTTAAACATTAAAAAGAATTGCGAGGTTATGCTTTTGAGAAAGTTTGAAAATTTCCCAATCTTCCTAAAATGTCGCGATATAAGGTGGCGAAGTACAACCAGAATTACAAAAATCGTGCATAAATGCGTAGAGCATAAAATGAATGGGAATGACTCCATAAATGGCGGGCCCAAATCCGATGATGAAAATTTAGAACTCTTACGTACATACCTTCGGAAATTTTTCGAACTTGAAGTAGTGGATGATTTTGACAAACCAACCATACAAGTGTGAATCTGTTTAGATTTGACACTTGTAGGAAGTGGATATTCAAATAATTTCAACGCCAAATGTATCTTACTTCTCTACCCCGTAATCAAAAAACATAACTTACGAATAAATTAAACGATTAAATTATTTATTATTATAAAAATGTAATTATTTCTTTTTGATTTAACTTCGATTTTCACGATTAATATTTCAACAAAATAATTATGGCGGGTTCAGAAGCATCTTAAACCAAGAATCATTTTCGTGTGGCGTAGGTCGGATGCGCGAATTCACGCAAAGATTGAAGGATACGACAGACAGTCACGCGTGTGAAGCACGCGGATTACGCAATTAACGTGCGTGGAGCCACAGGAAAACAGCGTCCAGTGATGCGTACCCTGGAGTCCAGGCTCAGCTCTTCAATCAATACCTGAGCACAGTGGCAGCCGGGTATTAAAAGTAATCTGCATTGGAAATCCGGCAGCCACGGTTCTAGGCATCTCCCGCACGGAAACCCTTTTTTATAGCCTAATTGAACTGGAACAGCGTTTGAAACTAAAATAGCCAATAAAACCAAAGGAAATACGCTATCAAGCTCCGCAGATTATGGTTGACGAGTTCTGTTGATTTTTCTGTAGACCGGTTATGATTTCCGAAGTTATCAAACGCTGGAGGTTTTCGTTATTTGTATCGTGACAGAAATAGTGTGAGTTGGTACTGTATGCAAAGTTACCATAACTGGGCTCTGTTAAAAGATTGATAATTAGCTTATCTAAAAATTTAAGACTAAAGTCATTATAAGACGAGGAAACATCACAAAGGAAAGCTAGAAAAAGAATCACTAGAATTATATTTTCTTTTTATCGCAAGTTATATCTTTTTAACAGTTTTAAAAAATCTGATCATGACTGTGTACCTTCTAACACAATGCCTCCAGAGGGTTTATTTAAGATTGTCAGATATTTTGTACACAGTTATTCATAAAAATACAAATACCATGAGATACCTTGATAAACTCCTGATTCCCAATCGTAGACTGTTAGAGTACTAAAGAAATATCAGCACTGGTGACTCAAATACACTACCATGTTATTACTACCCACAACTTGGTTTATGGCTTTACGCCTCGTCGACGTCGATGTCATTAGAGGTGGGGTAGGACTGGAGACAAGGAACGGGGCGGAATTCCTCCATGGTATTTTGAAGGAAGCATCCCATCATTCGCCTGGAGTGATTTCGGGAAACAATGGAAAACCCAAATCTGGATGACCGGCGTCCTCCCGAATTCGAGGTCGGAGGGTCGACAACTTGGGCAGCTACCTGTAATGATCAGAACATTGAAATGGCCGTAATAGTTGCAGCGTGGGAATCGCTTTACCAGTTAACGGAGATAAAACTTAAAATGTACATCGAGGCATATATATCTTGTACAGATCAGAGCTATGGTTGCATTTAAAACACTCTTTGTTGCTCGTAGGCCCACGACTGTTTCTTTAAATTGGCAACTTCCATGTATGAAATTGCGTTTGGTATTTGAGCAAACTAAAAGCCTCATCATATCTGTTTGGTATCAATTTTTTTTTTTTTTTTTTTTTTTTTTTTTTTTTTTTTTTTTTTTTTTTTTTGTCTGCTTAACGTCTCTCTAACAGCGAGGTCTTTAGAGACGGGAAAGGATGGGGGGCAAGGAATAGGAAGGAATTCGGCCATGGCCTTTAGAAGGAAGCATCCCGGAATTTGCCTGGAGTGATTTGGGAAACCATGGAAAACCCAACTCTGGATGCCCGGATTCGAACCGCCGTCCTCCTGAATGCGAGGCCATAACGCTAACCGTTACACCACCACACTCGGTCCTTGGTATTATAAAAATTAAAAAATAGAAACTTACTTGGTTAGCCAGAAACTCCTTTAAGCTATGGATGATTTAAATTTTATGGCACTAAAAGTTGGCTAATGGTGTGAGGCTAGAATAACTGCACCGGCGCACCATAAACCAACAGCTGGACAATCTAAATTCCCCCAATACTTCCCTCAAAGTGAAATGACTAGTCATCTGTTATCCACACGGCCAGACCCTCTTCCAGTACTTATTACCTTCTCTGTGTTAGGATGGAGCAATTGCGTAGAAATTTCCTGTACCTGGAATATATCTACTGCAAACTGGCTGAAATACGAGTCATGGCTACTTTCTTAGCATATCATTTGCGTGGAACAAAGAATTTGAAGTAGCGGCGAGTGAAACGACCAAAGATCATTGCAGATTCAAATAAGTGATTGGAGAAGAAGATTACAGTTTTTTTCTCTGAGTCGTAAGTAAACCTGATAATAAATAAATATCTAGACTGTTACAACTAATAAACAAAGCGGGTTCATAAAAGAAATAATGCGACAGTAAAAACACATAATAGTTCTGTTACATCCACGAACCCGTGGGATATTATATTCACTCCTGCCATCCCGAAGAGACAAGTATTAAAACAATACTGACATGACGCAAAGTAAATAAATGTCTAAGTTGGAAAGGGAAAGGCCTCGAGGAAGGCCACGTGGCAGATGGGTTAAGAAAATATTTTAAAAAGTGAGCAAGAGAGAGATGCGCGAACTGAACAGGCGTGGTGAAATGATGAGAGCCGCTGGAGAGGACTATGTTCCTGGAAGACCATGCCACAGGCTGGAAACAGTCATCGATGATCACGATCATGTAGTCACATGTTAAGCCTACACGAATTACTGATAGAAAAGTATAGATAGAAGAAATAAAAAAAACTGTTTCTCGCAGATGTAAGAAGTTAGTTTTCATTTAAATATGCCTGCGACAAACAGTATCTATATGTATTAAAAAAAAAAAAATTTCAATAGTATTATCTAAAGCCAATAATTATTTTAAAATGTTTCAAAGTATTTAAGGAAATGACGGGAAATTTATTTTATGCAAATAGATCTACAAAGAATGCAAAACTTAACCATTTTCTGTCTGAGTTTCTTTTGCCATTCCAGTATACTCGCATCCGTTTACTGAAGACATGTTTTCTGTCCAAGTTGCTCCGGTCTTCTTCGCTTTGATTTCTGGCATGACTTCCCATTTGTGTATTTTTTGTCTAAAGATTTTGCGATCTAGGATTTCTGATCTCTTGATATTTGCTTTTCCCATGTCTTTTCCTACTTGATGGATCAGGAAATTTTGTTAATTTATCTATTTTTACATTTTTTTAACTTATCTATTTTTACATTTTTTTAACTTATCTATTTTTACATCCTATCAAACCAGAAGAACTCTTTGTTTCATGCGTATATGTGCCCCCGTCAGTCTACTCCTGTTATCCTGTGCTGCCAAGTTAACTGCAGAAGCCACTCTTTCGGACTACACAGAAGAGGCTTGGCATGTCAGGTATATCAACGCATCAACTGTTATTGATCAATGGGGAAAAAAAACAGTTTGAAACAGAACCTGTTAATTTACGTCAACCCTCAACGTCACAACACGGATGCTTAGTCAATATTCTTCAACTATAAAAATGACCTAAACGTTAAGGTTCAAATATGTTGACAAAAAGAATGACGTTAACATAAACCTGCTAAAATTTAACAACTTTTTTCAGTCTCTTTAACACTGATGAAAAGGTGTTAAATTTCGAAGAATTCATTTTTTAAAGACTTTTCAGAAAATCGGATATATGCGTATATTTATCCAATATGTATGTAACGTATAAAATTGGATACTGAATTAGGTTCCCACGAAAAATATTTGATTCGCTTATATACACTCGCTGTCATAAAAATGCAAGCAGGAGGAGATGACAAAACGGAATGAAGTTTCGTGATAATATCACATCACAGCAATCATTTTTAATTTATTATTATTATTTTTTGATTAATTTTATATGCTTATGTAAATCAATCTGTTTAATGTAGGGTTTCCACAAACCGTAGATTGATTGCGAAATGAAATCGATTTTTTTGGAACAGCGTAATTTCATTTCGTGATAACAATAGTCCTCAACAGTTTGATGTACCTAAAATAACTAATAGCATTTTAAGTTAAAAATAAATGAGCAGCATCTTGAATGTGTTCGTAATGAGATGAGCCTACTCGTCCATAACGCTCTGTATTTCCTATTGTGCAGAAATGTAGCTAACCATTTAATTCCTCGGAAGCTGACCTGGTGATTGTCGTCAGCTAATTAACCACACTAATTATGGAAAACTCATAACATTAACAGGAACAGTGATATTAATGACATATTACGATACGAAGCCAGATGTATGTCCGTGCAGTTTGCAAGCTGCTTGCGTATCCTGTCTGGAGATCTGGCGGACCAAGCAATCTGTCAGCAGGACACAGCCATTCTGTATGAGGGTCAATATTATCCTGCTGAAAAATTTTCGGGGTATGTCGCTGTCGGAGCAACTACCACTAGCGTTACCGAGAATACAGCTTCCTTAAGCCACACTGCGAGTGAAACAACAGATGTTGTTAATAACTTAACATTTTTTGAGAAACTTAAGATAAACTACGGCTAGATACTTAACTCGTATACATTTTATTCAGGTACGCAAGAGAAACTAATAATCAATACTTACCTACTGTAATTCGTTTTTCAGGATTAGTGTTGCCCAAATGCAAGAACAAGACGAGACTTGGCCGGTCTTGGTCTTGCATCAATACACCTGGTCTTGGTCTTGGTCTTGCAAAAATGCAAGACCAAGACCGATTTTGGGCAACACTAGTGTTGCCCAAATGCAAGAACAAGACCAGACTTGGCCGGTCTTGGTCTTGCATCAGTACACCTGGTCTTGGTCTTGGTCTTGCAAAAATGCAAGACCAAGACCGATTTTGGGCAACACTATTCAGGATAGGTTTACAGAAGTAGAAAACCCAGGCTGATCGATTGTGGTATCATTGTGTTCCTCTGTTCATGTCCATTGTTGGAAATTCTGTTCCCGTAACTCCCCCTCCCACAGCGGTGATCAAGCTGAAACCGTGGCCTCGCATTGTTTTAACTCGCTCGCCGTTTTCGGTAAACACGACAGCTCTCCGTATCTATAACGTAGTTTTCTTCGATTTTAACTACTTTCTGCTTAAATAAATAAATAAACTCTTCTCGGGCTTCCAGCCGCGTAAAAAAGTCGCACTTGTGGGACAGTTCGAAGGCGTCTATGTCAGCTCTCATTTTCAACTATAGACGCCACTATACAACTGTTTGTTTACACGTGTGTAAACAAACAGTTATACAGTGACGTCTATGGTTCAAAATGAGGGGTGAGTTAGACGCCTTCGAAACGTCCCACAAGTGTAACATCTTAACACGGCTGGAAGCCCGAAAAAAAATTATTTATGTACAACGCCCCCAAAAACTTCGATCTTACTTTCTACTTCCAGTTTTTTACTTTGCACTTGGCCATTTTCACTTCCAAAGTATTATAATTTTTCAAAATTTACTTTTATCGATGTGGAAATGTTCTTAAATTGTCTGCAGTAGTATATTGTATACGAAACAATCTTATTTTACCCTCAGATCTGGACACACTCTCTAAGGCCACTTATTCGCAGTTTCGTTACCTGACCAATCGCGTTCCTTTCCTACGTCGCACGGAGGAACGGGAGAAATGTTTGTTTCTATTATTGTTCCTTCGAGGCTAATATTCCTAATATTTAAACAATTCTCAGTCAAACAAATGGAGCGTAATATTTGTTATCTTAGTCTTGAAATTTATTGTTTTCGAATTCATGCTCCCTAGGGTTAGAACTGAAAAAAGAAGACAACAATTACTGTTCATTGCTTGGCGCTGATAAAATATGTAATACCAGTAAAATGTCGCTGTCCTCAACTCCAATTCAGTTGTCTATTGTACGGAGCAATAATCATTCCACGTTAGTGTTAAGTTCAGCATTTCTGTTCATGACGATATCGAATTTCTCTGTGAGTTACGTTCAGAATAAATCAATTATTCTCTTATTTACGCTAATGGTTTAAAAATTTTAAATAGTAGTTGATTTTGCGTATTTGTACCGGAGCCGACTGCGAAGTTTGGACGGATGCAACGGAGTACGCGACGTGAGCCTGTGGGACTTCCATTATCATATCGGATTCCTGATCCCCTTGCCCAGCTAGAACAGTTCCACACTGGACTAGCGAAGTGCGAGGGGATACACATACGGGCTTGAATTTCATCGAGTTAACGTTCGTGGTAAGAAAACAAGCCTGTCAGGATATGGCTGCAATCAATTGCATTAAGCACGCATTCAGTATTATGTTATTTCAAGTTAGCTTACCAGAAGCAGTTTGTGATATGAGTAAGTACAACTAGGTAAAAAAATCGTCAAGTGTTAGTTACTCTCGCGCGCTCGGTGGTCCGAACACAGATTGAGTAAAATTATGTAAATGTTCCATAACACACGAATTTTAAATAGCATTCACTGTATTATAGCGAAGTTATAAATAAAACAATACAATCGGTTGAAGATAATTATACTGGGTCCCACGAAGTTTTTGAAAGTTTTCGAGCAAAGTATTTTTACGATTTTTTTGTTATCAGATTCGCGAAATTCTCTATTGAATAGTACATATGACTTTTAATGGGAAAGAAATATCAGCTAAAGTATCAGATCTGATAAAATTACTCACTTAATTGTTTCGTGAAAATCAAAAACATCTCTTCACCTCTACAGCAAGCATTAGGAGCCTAAATATCACTGTATTCTTTTTTAATCATTTTGTTTAGTTATTTCGTGAAATAATAGGATAGGGGATGGGATTTTTTTTTTTTTTGATTTTGCGCCAAAAGCTTTCATAAATCTTGGTATAAAAAGGAACTTCCAAAAGATTTTGAAACTTGACTTTGATTTCACACCCATCAAGATAAAGTTTCCATTGGCCTCCTTTAAATAGACAATTATCACATATACTCCTCCAAAATTTTTCAAAATGTTATATTACAATTTAAATGAATTTAGAAATTTATATTTTAAATGTTTAGAAATTGTAACGGTGTGAATGACGGACAGAGTTCATCCATAAGGATTCCGTCTTTCATTTAGAAAATACGGAATTCAAAAATGTAAATTCTTTCCAGCTCTTAACAAAGTTTCGATATGTTGTGAATTCAGCTGGGTATAACGGTAATATCCTGCGATAGTCGTAACGTTTCATTTTATAGTCTATGCAAGCAGCCACAACCACACCATATATCAAGAGACCGTTACATTTTAAAAGTATTATACTTTTACTGAGTACCAAGTGCACGGGCGTG
Source organism: Vandiemenella viatica (assembly GCA_031002005.1). Classification (NCBI taxonomy): domain Eukaryota; kingdom Metazoa; phylum Arthropoda; class Insecta; order Orthoptera; family Morabidae; genus Vandiemenella; species Vandiemenella viatica. The sequence continues at coordinate 75,013,220 of JARYHS010011408.1, forward strand.
ACCTTTTTTCCCAATCAGTATAGCGAGTATACTAAACTCCATCTTAGTGTGGAAAAGGTTACGTAGGAGAAACAAAACACCATATCGAAACTATGATCAAAGAACACCAGTGAGATGGATGAGTTGGTCAACCCTAAAAATCGGCCATCACTTAACACATTTTGTACGTCCAACAAGAAGTGTTATGGACAAAGACAATAGTACTGACCAAACGAGGATTCCGGGAATGGTAGAGATATTTAAACATCCCCCTGACTATAAACAGAGATTATAAGCTTTCTACCTAAATAGTATGGCTAGCCGACTGCCGAAATTTACCAAGACTGCCTTAGAATTTATACGTTGATTACTAGCATTACCACATTAGACGATGATGATTCAAGCCCATTTTGTCATCACTCAACGTGTGCGAGCAGTAAATTTAGACAATTTTTCATTAATATAGTTAGTTGTGTAACCACGACAAACGGAAAGTATTGTTACGAAGTCACAAATGAAAATGCACTGTTCTGATCAAATACCAATGGATTTGATACACTCCGCTTCTTGAATCACTTAATTACACACATATAACATCAAGACAAACTTCCTAGCACATTTTATGAACTATTACAGCTTCCTTACAGCGATGCACAAACTCGCATCACGCGACATTATCCGCGCGCTGCAGCACACTCGCCTTCACTCGCTCGCACAGCGAACACTCGACACGAATCCAGCTGTTGCGGACCAGAGATACTATAAATTAAATTCTTTAAGACTATAAACTAAAGCTACTCCGATTACAATACAAACTACTATCTGTGGAAATATGTAAATTATATACAACAGGTTACAGACGTTTATACGAATATATTAAAAACCTATAATTAATCAAAAATAATTGTAATAATATTATTAACGAAAAATGATTGGAGGTGGTTGTGATAGTTTCCAAGATGGAGGTTACGAGCTGAGCGAAGCCTGGAAGTGCATTTTATATGACCGTGAAAACACTGCCTTGAAAATAGAAACATAGACAAATAAACAACATCCATCGTCCCGGCCACAACGATATATCATACCTAAAATGTCTCTAGATTCCTTCTGTGCTCAACCTCGATTTGATCATGGCTTATAATTAAGAATTTGTCAAATGTTTCCACTGCACAGTTGGAACCATGGACTGTCAGCTCCCGGAGCAATAGGCGGAGCTTAAGTGCTGCCATCTGTCTGCGATTCATGTAACCTTTGTTTGTGGGATCAGGACGGCCGGCAGGCGGGGACCAGCACCTCCCAGATTCAGTGTGGTAGCGCCTAGACACACGCAGCCAAACAGGGTCCATTCGCCCTCGAAGATCCCCGGAGGTGAACCAGCGCAGTATTTTGCAAAGACCGACTACAGTACGAAGAATTAATATTCAGCTGAGAAAACCATTACATTTTTATAGTATCATGAAACTAACATGTAAGGAAAAATTGTGCGTAATTACTTGTTCTCTCACCTCCTGTCCAAATAAGGAATTTAAGCGAGCAGAAATAATAGAACTACTAGATCCCCACAAGTCGTTATCATCCTCGCTATGTTGACGTTTCTCATGCAGTGTCCTGTATTGCGGTTGTAGCTTTATTTGCTGGATCTGACTGTATAGTCTACTTCTCTCTATTCGACTGTACACTATATTTTAATCTACTCCTTGTTATATTTCAAAACCGTACTCTGATTGCGGTCTATCAAAAAGTTCTGGTACGGATGCTAGCTATCTTTACAGTTCATTTCCTGATTACCAAGTTTCATTTCATTCATGGCGAGAGCCACTGCTTGTCTTACATTTGTACTCGTGTCCTAAGTAGTGTGTCCAGGCTCTTGATAGTAAAAAACAATCTCGATTCAGTCTCCTACATGAAAGTAAAATTATTCACACATTCAATAATTTAGTTTATCTTCGATTGACAGGGGAAAAGCAACTAAATCCAAGAAATTATCCGTATTCTTTAGGAAGTTATTGATTTCTGTGAGTGTATAATGTAAGATACTTAATTTAGTTTAATTTCGATTTGGATGGAGTACACACGCTCCGGTGGAAATGTCCTTACACCCTTTCTTTCCCATATTATGATTTTTCATCGCCTACCTATCTCTATCCTTTATGAGTTGAGAGTTTAAACTTCTTTAGCGTTTTTTGTAAACTTTCCGTTATTTATTCCAGTCGTTGACTCCCTTACCTACGGAAAAAAAGATCCCACTTACTTTCACTTGAATTCAGATGCCAGCTTATAATTTTGGTAAATCGCTTCCCTTCCATGAAACAGCTGCTAATTCGTCTAACAATATCTATCCATGCATTATCATGATTATATTATATTGTATTAATCTTATATCTTTAAAGAATATGTATAAACATATATATTTGGTATCTAGAAAACCTCTCTAACGATTTGGATAAAATTTCATATTCAGATAACGTTTTGCTTTTCAAGTTTATTTATGTAAGTGTATTCCCTGCATCAACGCGATTTGGTATCTCGGGGACGGCTCCAACGCCATCTCGCAGAAGTTTCTCTTTGGTTTAAAGCAAGAAATTGTGCACTTCAAAATGCCTAGAAGCCTCTAAGAAAAACGTTTAACTTTAATCAAACTTCTCGCAAAATCTTGTATATGAACAAAAATCGGAAGATACCGAGCGAAGATCGGTCAACCAGCTACTTAAATTAATCTGGATAGTAACCCGATGACCCCAAGACGAGTTGTTTCATATTATTTTTGGAAGGTCTCATTACGGTTGTGCGTCTACAGGATTGTTACGACGGAGTTAGCGCTTTCTTGGCACGCTTCCTCTCCGCCTTTTTTCCGACGGCGCAGTAGCTTACGAAATTCATCAGCCACTAATCAGGGCACCTACTGGAGGTAGTTAATTATTGCAGCAGTGGTCGTGGGAGGAGCAGCAGGGGCCTAATTAGACGCTAGCCGGGCGGGCGGGCCGGCCGAACTGTCCGCTCGACTCCCTAATCTCCGGCCCAGCCCTGTCTGTCGGCTTTGTGCGCCCGCTGACGTCAGAGCCAGCTACTCTGCCAATTTCGGAGGCGGCGGTGTCAGAGGTGAATGAAGCCGCGCAGTTGGCCCCGCTCAGCCTGCGGGTCGCCTTGTGCGACATCCCGCACTCGGTCCAGTTCCCTGAGTGGACTTCAGATCACGTAGTCAAACTTGCTGAACACTTGCTGTACATACATTTATTTACAGTATTACACCTTTAGTTTCTCTTCTTATTTGCATTTTATTTTATTCCCATCTTCTCACATACTCCTCTATCACTACTTTTCTTAATATTAAGTTTATAGTGTTTTCTACTCTAACTCGTTTGACAGCTCATTCCAAACCTGATTCCCGTTTTTTCTTTTATTTTGTCTGCTTATCTCTGTTACTGCCTTTTATAACTTGACGATGATTATTAATTTAGTTTCTCCTTCATTATATCCTGTGATATGTGTATTGTAAGAAAATTGAGGCAACAGACCTAAATTTGGAGTAATTTTTTTCTTCTTCTCTTTTATAATTGTGGATTACGTTCCCTTATCCTTTTATTGGATTCCCTTTCCTTGTCTTTTTATCGATTCTTGGATGTTATGTATGATTTTAGGTATGTGTTGATGTGTAAATATTAACATAAACTTTTATTCCTCCTTATTTTGATTGGCTGATAATAGAGTCGGTACTCTGAGGCATTATTTTAAAAGGAGGAGTTACGTTCTTGCAAATTATTTAAAAAATAATAGAAGCTTGAGAATGAATAATACAGCCAAAGACTGTAAGGTCAACGAAGTCCTTCAAAATTTTCTTTGGGGCCTATTTTTTTTTTTTTTTTTTTTTTTTTTTTTTTTTTTTTTTTTTTTTTTTTTAAATATGAGGACGAGCTGAGCTGTCTATTTTCATTTGAAACAGAAGCGTGTGGTTTGGCGACAAAGTGGGGGGCAATATTAACAGCGTCCACACAATTCTGATTTTTTATGCTATTCTAGTAACTAATGAAAAAAGGAATATCTTTTGTTTTTTGTACCGATCTTCTTACTTTTGTTTTCATGACCCCACTATTCTCCTTTATTTGCTTGCACTCTTCAACAAATACTGACAAATGAACAGCAATCTTTCTCTCTGACTTTTCATTGTGACTTAAATACTATAACAGTAGTTACTAACACTATTCTATCATTGTTATCGCTAAACGATCTGTCTGTTCATCAGTTACCACAAGTAATCAAATAAAGTCTGCTTACGAAGAGTTTTGTAACTTATTTCAGCCCATATGCTGCATCGAATTTAGTACGAGACTGATTTCAGTCACCAGTCATACCGAAGCAAAATGACACTTTCATGTAGAATTTCACGTTTATTCCAATAAAAACACTTTAACCGACTCTGCAGTTCATCTCAATAGATTTATATTTGCTTTCAAACTTGTACACTCGTTTTTGCATCACGTTTAAAACCATAAATATTTTTTTTTCATACCAAAGATGTACATTTTAATAAAGCACTCCCAAAGGACGCTATTACATTAGTAATCCATGATGTTCTTTGGTATTGTACTTTCTGCCAGCTATAGTGCCGTTGCAGTTGTCACCTATAAACAAAAATTCTGTGAATCAAATTAATTATTCGTTCGCTGGAACTTCAGTTTGTTTATCTACGCTTCGGTTTCAAAGGGTTTTAAGGAATCTCTTCAGGCAATTTCTTAATCAGTTTCATTGCCAGTTTCTTCCCCGTTGGAAATCAAAGATCAAATAAACCCTGAATCACAATATTCCCTTTGTTGACAATCCCTCAAATTCTAGGAACAAAGAGTAGACTAATTAAAACGAATAATTTTCCAAGAAGCCAGAGTTAAAGCAACTTTTTTAAATCTCTTTTATTTGGTACTAGCCTCGTACCCGCGACTTCGTACCCGTGGATTAAGATTTTTTTGCCAGAATTAAATATAAAAGTTGTTGGTAACGAAGGATTGGTCCCAAACAATATCGAGTCGGCATAATATGACAGAAAAGCTATCACTATATCATTCTACCGTCGAACCTGCCTCTTGAAGAGAATCAATTTCCAACATATTTCTGTCACTATTCGATAAGATTTCAAAATTTCGTGACTACAACTGTTAATCATACTGGAAAAAATATCCTGTGCCCTTCATACAGCTTTCCTTATAAAATTCCATCACAACGATATAGCCATATAGTCGTCAAAACGTAACAAAAAGACAGAGACTTACTTCCGTATTTATATTAGTATTACTGTGGTTCACACTCACACACTGACTGCGAACAACACCTGAGGGATCATTATAACGTAAAAAAGTGTACACTACAAAATTGCAAGACTACCTAAGATTTGCCTCGCATTGCACCCCTAACTTTATAATATCTACAGTTTAACATTCAATCCAAATAACCTACGGCCCAGGCCTGACTCTTACGATGAAAAACAATTTTTAAAAACTTAGCCTTTACGGAGATTTGAACCGGAGACCACGACGTTCGTAAGCAAGCACTTTTGCCACTGAAATGCCAGTTCACTATACGGAAACACGGTCTGGAGACGTCCACATCCAACGTGTCTGTCTATCGCCGTATTTCGAAGTTATGACACAACATGTGTTATTTATATAGATAATTTTTCAACCAAATGTAGACAGTATTTTTTTCCTTGTTTCAAAGGATAAGTGTGCAAACTTTCATCGAGATCGGATGAAAACTGTGGATTTGTATAAAGAAACAAACAACAAACAACAACAAACAAACATACATTCATCTTTATATATAAAGATTTAACATTGTAGTTCGACGTAATTCTGATTGGAAATAGATTGAGCTCTCATTAGATTTTATTTAAATAACATTAAATTACCTTAAACTGATAACCGATTTCACGAAACGTGCTTCTAAGTTAAATGAAGCAGGATTTTGTAGAAAGTTATGCATTCAAAATAAAACCTCTGAAATAAAAAATATGTTCTCCATACAATGTGTTTTGAGGAAAATGATCTATCACATATCATCCAAACTCTGTTTAACTGTTCATTTTAAATATTATGCAGCGAAATAATTTAGATCATCTTCAGATTTCAAGAATAATACTTCAACGATTAATAAATAACAACTTTACAGGAATAATATACAAGACACATACGCGCAATTCTTCCCAACATTAATAATCTGCAAGTCAACGCTCTGCGATAAAAGCTATTGCTCCGAATCCGAAAGAAAACGGAACGCTATTGTTTTCGATCCCTTATCTGTTTATTATATGTATATCAAAGGCGTCTAGCTCGTAAACAGAGTAATTTGCATGTATATTTTATGTGTTTTGTTATCCAAAAACTGCATATCGTATTTCAAATTTTATTGCATTATACCATAAGATCTTGGAAAACGTTGTTAAGATATCTTTAAAAAAAATTTATAGTCGAAAATAAAATCGTCAGTGAACGTCAAAGCTGTCAGTTTAATCTATTTCAGTTATTACGTCCTTCTAAAAAGCAGTATTACCTAGGACCTTAAAACTTATCTCCAATATCGACCTGTGCCGCATTTCAGCTATAAATTCTAAAAATCCTTACATCTAATATAGTTTTAATGTTGCAAGCAAAACACGAAAAAATCATATTTTGCCATATGTTTTAATATTTTTGTTCTGAGTATATTGCATCCTAATGGTTGTGGTAAATGCTATCTATAATACGTTTGTTTTGATCTGAACAATTACGCTAGTGACGCGAGCATGGGAGAGTATGAAGCGAAATCCGCTACCTAACACGAGAATATGAGTCGGGCATTGAATTTTATACCAAGCGACTATGGTCTCAGCTTCCCCATCCATATCTATGAGGATTATTGTAGTACGCATATCAATAGAGCGAACATGACCCATATTTTACACGTTGTCTGAGCAAATATTGTGTGTAAGTGATGTTCCGCATTGTTTCCTTCTTACTGCTGAAGGTACAAAATATCTGCTCAGAAAACATTAAACACCCTTAGCTCGTAATTCACAAGAAAAGACAACTTAGGACAGTTGGAAACAAAAAACGGAAATGCTGCAAACGAATTTTTCCCATTTCCTGCAGCTGCGGCGGCCAAAATGCTATTAGGTAATAACCACCATAATCGATTTAGGTAAAGCCGCTGGAAAAGCAACAACATGCAAATCGTTCCGTAATTGGGTTTTGTGAAAGAGTCTTTAGAATCCAGAAAGCATTGGACGAGCTTTGTGTTCTAGAAGTGATGATTTATTTATTCTCTTATTTGATACGAATGCAATTCACAATGAGAGCACCAATATCTAATCATATCGAAGTAAAACAGCTACCAGTAAAGTGTTTCTTTCTAAAAAAAAAAAAAAGAGTAAAATCTGCAGCGATTAGGCAATGGATGAAACAGCAAAGTAAGGATTTAGTTCAAATTATTACAAAAGATATTAAAGGTACCAGAAAAATAACGTTTGTAACCAATTACGTCCATTCGTTTATTAAGGACTAGAAAGGTTAATATTGAGTTAAGAAAAATATTAAAAGTGTTATTATCAATGATTACTGCCTTAATAATACATTGTGAAAATAATGCAAAAGTTTTAGATCAAATTAGTTGAAACTTTTTCTTTCGGAATTTTAGTTCTTGAGACAAGATCAGAAGAAACTATGTATTTCTTCATCTTTTCGATCGCCTTTTGTTTCTTTAATGAAGGTTAAATATTTATTTTTGGATTCAGAGACTTTTCGGTGTTGTTTATCATTATTTACAGGTCACTGATGGTATGAGGATGTGAAATAATTAGAAGAAAAAACACTAAATCAAATTTCGCTAAATCAAGGGCTGTTTTTTTTCTTGCTTAACATTTATAAATTATTTTGGTCTCTTGATAAACAGTAACTTCAATATTAATTTCACAAGTTACATTTCATGGTGACGAGGATAGACAAATGTGTACTGATATAACAGGCACATATTAGTTTCTAGTCGAGGTTTATTAGTAGAATCCACAATTTCGTTTTTCAGTGTGCGTGTGACTTAAGAGCGTGTCGACAACGAGGTTATTAGCGTCCGTTTTTCATATAATGTAGCAGAAAAAAGTGAAACTGCTGTTCTGATTACCACATTGACAACAATCATCGAACTATGAGATGTGGACGTAACCTCTTCAAAGCTATTAAACATCTAAAACAATTTATTTACTTAAGAAATACAGCGATAGTGGTATAAAAGCATTAATCAATTCGTTGGTAAACTTTAATGCAATCACTTATAAGCTACGCTAGTTCATTCAAAACGAATAAAATTACATGTCTACAGAAAGTTTTGTATCGGTGTTGAAGAATCTGTGTGGTCGAAACGAGTTTCCAATCAGGCAGTGCACACTTACTTGTTGTGGAATGCACTGGAGGTGGTGAGATACCACGATTCACTAGATAGGGAATACAATTACATTTTGGGCGATTCCGGATCCATCAACGGTAGTTCTCGGCTTTGTGTTAGTGTAGATTACTCGAAGCCTCAGTACTTCAGAGCTGACAGTAAACTGTAGAGGTAAAAATTTGAATATGTTATGACCGATGACAACCATAACATTCTACTCGATCAGTCATCATACCGTGATTAATTATATTTTTACTCTTTTCGAAGTAACGTTTCTTGGTCTATTGCAGCTTCATTATCTCCTGAAACACTAACCATTACTTTTACTCGATCTAGTAAAAGTTAAATTATATTCTTTTGTAAACATCTGACGCTCAAGTAAGTTGATGTAATACCATTTGTTTAAATACATTAATTTTAGTTTTTTAATATACAATGAATAATTTAAGTGAAAAGACACTAAAAAATTTATGTTAAAAATTAATTCGTATAAAAAATCTTTCCCCTGATGTACCAGAAAGTCTAAAAATTCTAGACACTCATTAACGACAGAAGCAAGGCCTGACATACATTAATTTTCCTTCAAATTTGTGGCTGTGGGTAAAGTAGTCGTGAAGTGAGTTATTATGCATCGGTACCAAGTACGCTCTCTTTACCTATGTTCAGAGTGTTGCCATAATAATTTTATAACGGTGAGTCTGCTCAGACAGTTAAATTTTTCCCGTGCCAAACTTTCACACACCCAACCTCCCTTTGCGCCCCCCCCCCCCCCCGGGGTCACTTGTTGACATTAAATACTAACAGAATTATATACACAAAACACATAGTGTTTCAAAAGGCTACGTCCACGAGTAAGTACAGCATTTATCAAGTACAGGGTGTCTCAGAATTATCTTTACAACTTTAACATTGAATAAATTATGTTTGGAACGAGATATCACAATGCAGTTTTTTTGCATGTTACAGAGTATCTCTCAAAGTTTTTTTATGTTTCATTTCAGATGCGGTTTGGTGACAAGTATGTTTACATCACATTTATTGAAAATGTACACCCCACAGGAAAAAGCTCAGTGTGTTCCCTGTTTATAGAGACACGATCGGATATACAAGTACAATGCAATTTCCGGAAAACACACAGGAAAGAACCACCAACAAGATCATCAATTTTTCAGTGGCATCGGCAGTTCATGAAAACTGGTAGTCTCCTCCATCAGACAGGTGCTGGACGACCATCCACAAGTTACGAGAACGTTGAACGGGTTCGTGAGGCATTCTCTCCACACCGCCGCCAAAGAGTTGCAGTTACCACGCTCAAATATACACAGAGTGTTACAGAGACGGTTGCACTTGTATGCATACAAATGCAGCTGTTGCCAGCCATCAAGCCAGGAGATAAACAGAGACGTGCTGCGTTTACTGCAAACATACTGAGGATGGTTTCCTTGGTCGTGTTCTCTTCTCAGATGAGGCCACCTTTCACGTGTCTAGGTTACTTAAAAGGCACAACGTTCGAATTTGTGGTTCTGAACCTCCGCATGCATTTAGAGAGATAGAGCATGACAGCCCAAATATTAATGTGTGGTGCGGTGTTATGCACAACCAAATTATTGGCCCCTTCTTTTTTGCTGAGAAGACAATCTCAGGCCCAGTTTACTTGGATATGCTATCAGAATTTGCTGTTCCCCAACTCTAAGTCCTTCAATCGACTGTCATCTTCCAGCGGGATGGTGCAACTCCGCATTGGGCTAATAATGTCCCTGATTTTCTAGATAAACAATTTCCTGGTCGGTGGATAGGAAGAGGGGGTCCAAATGACTGGCCGCCTCATTCACCTGACATAACCCCCTTGGATTTCTTTCTTTGGGATATGTAAAAGACATCGTGTATCAAACCCCGGTTAGAAATTTGGCAGATCTCAGGCAGAGGATTTCTGCAGCAATCACGACAATTAATCAAGAGATGCTCCAAAGAACTTGGCAATAAATTGAAAATCACTTTGATATTGTACGGGCAACTAGTGGTGCACACGTTGAAGTGTTCTAGAGACAGAAACAAAACTTTGAGAGATCTCTTCAAAATGTAAAATAAACTGCATTGTGATATCTCGTTCCAAACACAATTTATTCAATGTCAAAGTTGTAAAGATAATTCTGGGACACCCTGTATAATCCAACTGTTTGAAGCGTTTTGCCGTGAGAGGTATTGACAGTCATTGATTGCAAAGGCAACTTTCAGTAAGAACTGTTGCAATGCCCCGAATCTTCCACTACCGGAGTGACTACTGTGCGCATTGGTTGCATCTCACAGGCGCCACGGTGAAGTGATCTGTGTGCTGCCCGCCAAATAGACACAGCTCTAGATTTTAAACAAATAATGTGTTTTAAAGTAAACAGATATGCTATGATAAAAGGCGGTAAAAAGCCTTTTCACTTATTTATCGTCATAGACATCGTGTTAGTTTAGAAAAAGGAATTTGAAAAAAGAAATAGTTTATGGGATATCATTACAAACTTCTGCTTTTCCAACAGCTATTCAGTCTTGCAGTTTCTATCTTGTAATAAGTGGCATTTAATATAACACTGAGATTATCTACTTTGCATATTTTGTTAGATGATAAGCGCATTGGTTATCAACCTGACTTCGGCTGTGTTTTCCAAGTGTCTCGTGTGAACTACCAATAAAATATCTCTCAGCCGTACTTAATTATAACTGGTGTAAGATGGGACTGTTTATAATATACATAAAAGTGACATATATATAAAAGTGATAGAGAACACTTTGTATGAAAACTTCATAAAAATATTATAATTTAAACTAAATTACGCTGTGATTTTAACAATAACTAACTGTTCAATAAGGTCTAAGGAAGTTTTTATTTTCGTAAAGAATCTCGGTAGCATGTAACAGTCAGTACCGTTGCGATATTACTAACAGTTATCTTGCGCACGTAGTTAAAGAACGAACGACAAAGATAATAATTTCCCCGCACTTTCCTGAGCAGGTAACTGGTGTTAGATGAGCTGCAGTCTCGAGGCGTCAAGTGGCCTGACGACATTGGCCACTTTTGAGCTTCTCGCGCCCTCGATATGCCTCGGCTCAGCCCCTCCCCCTTTGTTCGGCTGACAAGTGTTCTCTGATTCACCTGTTGCTTCCGGCCACCTTGGTCTCCACTCTCGACTTATCCGTTTCATTCGCTGGTGACTTCTAAGTCGGAGGGATTTCGGAGAGAAGAGGAAGAGGAGGAGGGGAGGAAATCATTACATTGGACGAAATCCACTCACTGGATTCATCAACGTAAACCCGATGACACGGGTTCAATTCGCGCTTCCGTCCTCTGAATTTCAGTCTCCCTGCACGTTTACAGACTGTACCAAATAAATATCAGCACAGTTTATTTCCTTCCCGATCCTTACCTATAATTTGGAAAATCGCACAGAAGAATAAATAGATACTATGTTTATTATTATTATTAATATTAATTTATATTACTATTATCATATATATTATTTCTTTTTTTTCACAAGCCATTATCTATCTTCACACCTAACCGAAATCGAAAAATGAGATATAATTTTAAAGATTAAGGTATCCGCTTTGATCATATCATATTTTAAGAAAGTAATTTTTTCAAATTCGACGCTTAAAGGGTGAAAATGTTAATATTTCTAAAATGCATTTTTTTTTTTTTTTTGTGTTACGAGCCATTTATCTCCCCGGATGCCTAACTGAAATCGATAAATGAAGTATATTTTAAAGATTAAGATCTCCGCTTTGGTAACATCATATTTAGGTAAGGATTTCGTCCCTTAAAGGGCAAAAGTATCATTACTTCCATAAAGGGGTTCTTTTGTTACGAGCCATTTATCTCCCTCACCACCTAACCGAGATCGATAAATGAAGTATCATTTAATAGTTTAAGATCTTCACTCAGGCAACATTATAAATTAAGAACGATATTTTTTCTGAATTTGACCTATAAGGGGAAGAAGTAATAACTGTAAATGTCGAGTGTATGGGACAGCGGAGGGCCAAGCTGCTAGATAGCAGTAGCATACATCACAGATATATTAATAAAGTGCTTTACTGGCGTTGACTTTTGTAACGTGTTATTACACTAAACAAATAAACAATTAAAACAAATGTGGCGGTTCTTCTTTCATCCTATTACACACCACTTACCTTACTTTTCATTGTATTTGCGAAATTTTCGCACGAGCCATCATAATTCCGTTGTATTTTGTGAATTTGTATAATATATTCGTACTATTGTAATCAATGGTTTGTGGTAACTGAAATAGAAAATATATGTTTCACATTCACTGTTTAACATGAGCTTAAGCGACAGCCGATTTGTCGTAGCTGCGTCTACCAAAGTATCGTCAAGTGCGCATGCGCAGAACGTTGTGACACATGCGCACTTGACGCGTTACTGTAACAAATTTATTCCTATCGTGCTGACAGAAGTTTTAAGTAAAAAAAGAACTCGGTTTCAATTTGGTAAATGCGTTAACTACCATTCACCGTGTGATTCTGCGGTGTGTATCTCCTTCTCGGGTGGTGGAAAAAGATTTTAATAATCTGATCGAATTTTAGCTGTTTATACTACTCCGAGATGTTACTTTCTATTACTGTGTTGGTTTTGTATAGTGAGCTTTGATATAGCAATGGTTTAAATGTACTTAGTTTCTGTTTTGGCTTGTCCTAGCTCATCTGCAGCTGGAATAGATAATCACATTCTCAAGTTTTTTCAAACGCAGATACTTAATTTCCATTGTTCCACATTTTCTTAAGAAATGAAATAATTGCCATGATTTGTCTAAGACCCAAGATGTGGGAGCGGGGTGCGTTTTTAAATCTGTGTGCATCATAGCGTTGGTGCTTCAAACGCGGAAGGCTTTATCAAAATATAGACTCATATCGGTCGCGACTGAGGGTAGTGTGATAAGTTCAATATACATTTAAACCCTATGAAACATTGAAATAAGATCTCTATCAAATACCAGCATTGCAGATGAATTCAACATCGACAGAGAACTGAGCAAGTCAACAGACATGGAGAAAGCTACGGGGCATACTGAAAAAGATATCACTGTATCGCGTCAGAATTGGTAACAGAAATTAAACAACAAAAATGGAGAATTAATAATAATTGTTGAGAAATTAGTTCAGTGACATTGGACTAAATTTTCAAATAAAAACTCCTGAACTAATTAAACTCGACAAAATGCGAGCTGATAAACTTCCTTAAAATATGCAGTATCACTAACAAATTAGCAACTACCAAACTGTATTTAAGCGTCGTTTTCTAATGTACTGTAACGAAATCTCCAAGCAAAAACAACATAACGTCAGTATAACCAGATTTCTGTTATTTTAATGTTATATGGGATTCTCGCGGTAGAGGTTATTCGAAAACAAAAAGCAAAACCTATTTAAAGAAACTCTACTGGCTTATAAGGATGCTACAGCACAATGAATGGTGTTAAAGCGTTAGTTTTTCTCTTTGCTTGGGCTTCCTGTTAAACAGAAAATCTGAATTGCGCAATACCGTTTGTTAAAAAAGCGATTTCTCAAAACTGCGAATTCCTGTATACACACATATACGTATTACGCAACAAAATTAAATTCAAGATGGGTAGATGTTGGATTTTCCCTTTGCGTCGGGGGCGAGGATAAAACTGTAAGGGAGAATGTCGTCAGTAGTCATTCATACAGCCGTAGGCGCAAAAAGATATTTGTTTTCTCTCCAGCAGTGATCTTGCTTACCCAGAGCAGCTCAGAATAGTCTGCAGCGATTTGTACGTACTGATGTAACCTCGATAGCAGTACAAGACCTCACATTAATTTCATCTAGTTCACGCAACTGGCGATCTACGTATGGTGTCTGCTGACCGGTGGACAAAACGGCTACCAGGTTCCATCTTTACACAATAACTCCCACTCGAAGCTATGAGTGAGTTATATCCACAGTAAACGATAAGAGGAGAGATTATTCAGATTTTTTACCCGATGAAGCCTACACTTCCGTCTATGAAGACGTCGATGCATGGCCAAACTTTTGTGGCAATTTCTTTATATTATAATTTAAAATGGAAACACAAAATAGTTTACATTATTTACGCTACAGTGCAGTTTGGAACTGACGGCTAAGGGAACTTCATATGTAATATTGGCTTCCTGGAAATATTGAAGTTGTAACATTACATGGGACTTTGCCCATTTAGAAATATAAGTAAAACAGTGGATGTGTGGTTATTAATGATGGTCGGGTGATATTTTAATTAATTTATGATATTAATAACAACATAATTAGTGGATGTTGTAAGGCGTACGATTGTTACATAATTAGAGCATCTTTAGTGATTTTTAGAAGATGACCAAGGCGGGCTACCGCCTGATAATTTCAGTAAAATTCACTCATTGGCTTATCCTGTGAGAGGATCTTCAAATAGCAATCGCCCCCCTCCCCTCCCCTCCCCCAAGCTCCACTTATAAAATGTGTTTAGAATTTATGTGTCAAAATGTAATACTCAGAACAACTGGCTGGGTTTTTTAGTCATTTGGAAACTTTAGTTAAATTTTCCTTATAGGAATATCAGCCGTGACGTTTCTAGCCACTAAATTTTCATTTTAGTGTAAAGTTTACCTCCATTTCAGTCTAGGAGAGGAGGAGATGCGAGCAAATAATGTAGCGTGGAAGTGAGTCTTTTCCGAAACAGAAGTGCTCGGATAAGGGATAGCCCATGAACTTTACATACTTCCGCATTTTTGTTTTGCGCCAGTGCAAAAAAAAAAAAAAAAAAAAAAAAAAAAAAAAAACTTGTTTTAATTTAAATTAAGAAATATTATTTGGTTGACTTTAATTGCTGTCATAATATGTTTTAAGAAAGAAAAAGAATGTCTATTTTCAGCGAGATGAGTGGAGAGCGTTGTTGATTTGGTTTCTAAATAAGTAGAAGTGAAGTAGCATCTTGGCGAGGAAAGGAAACGCGATACACTAACCATTTTAAATCGGTCTCATAAGATTTGTTTGATTTGTCGAAGCAGAAACATAACCTTAGACAAACAAATATTAAACGAATGCGAAATAGGATGATGCTAAGTGAATAACACAAATTAAAAAGAGAAAAGAAGAGAGTTTTATATATAAGAATGTAATACTTCGCATTCCTTCAATGATTTAATGAAGTGTGTTGACTGATATAAAATTAAGTAAAGATTAATAAATGGTTCTTTCACCACTGTGTTACAGAGGCAAAATGGTATTTTGTTTGTAAACTAAGTATCGACAAGATTTTCTCTTTAAGGTTTGAATACATAAAAGATGAAGTACGGAGCAATTTCGGAATAGGCACAAAAAGGCCGACTTATGAATGAAATGATCAGCTACCTCATTGATTTAACTGCTCCGACACGGGGTGGTTAAATAAGGGTAACAAACGACATAATCCCAGTTTCCTTAGAGCAGACATGCGGTATTTCTTTCAAGGCTGCCGCATCTAATGCTAACGTGCTAGTTGGATTCAAATTTGGTATCAAATATCTGCCACCGTTAACTAAATGCGAGAGTAAATTTGGTGAAGCCGTCGGAGTGTAAGGAATAATGAAAGTGCAATAGCATTAAAAGTGAGCTGGAATATTGCTGTCGGGCTACGAGCGACTGTGTGTGCGAGTAAGATTTGGTTCTACTATAGAATTGTGCATCTTGAGAAAACATTAACATTTTGTTGAAACTGTAGTTTTATTTGTTCATTTCTAGGGTTGTGAAGCAATAAAACGCAGTTGTTTGCTGCGTTGTAATTAATATTTGGCTGTATGGAGATAATTCCATTCCAATTAAATTAAAAAATTTCTTCTATTAATGTATCTACCAGGCTGGTGACCAGTAAGAAATTAAGAATAAACCCACGTTTTTAGGAATATGAAAAAAAATATGTCTCATCGATATGAAAAAAAACTGTCTTTAACGACATCCGAGAAAACCACTGCACTAAGAACCGTAAGACCAAGAGTATTTTTAAATGTTACCGTAACGATGAAGAAAATCTTACAAAGTGTTTGGGCAAATCTTTTGTATTTAGGTCTAGTAAAGCGTGAAAATTTCTTGGTACTGGTTCCGTCAGTGAAAATTATTCTTGATTGATCGTTGTGACCTACTTGCTATTTCAATTCTATGAAGGGGGAATAACAGTCAAAACGCTATTACTGCAGACAGTTCGATGGCAAAATTACGCAAACAGTACTTTGAAACATGATTAGCAGTCACAACCATCGGTTGAGTTAAAGAAGAACAAAATAAAAATTTGAATGGAAAGACAATTATTTGAAGGAAATGTCCTCAGACTCCTATAGAACAGCAATCGTTAAAACTGTTATGTTTCGTTATATCTTGTCTTTAAAATAATAACAGTAAACTGTAGGGATATTTCCAAATTTTACGAATAGGTTTTGAGGATTCTATGATAACCGTGGCACCGCAATTTGATAATGTATTCTCATGTGATTCGACGAGACAAAACGAAAGTGGAGAATAAAGTTTTTCTATTTCTCGCTTAGTTCTCGAGAGTCGCAAGAAAATACACGCTGGACATTCACGATAAGTGTTTTGTTTTCTTCCTAGCGATTGTGGTTAGGATGAAACGTGGTCAGGACCGAAGAAAAACGTCCCCCAAGGCTCAAGGAACTATGCCCATAACTAATTTTTGACACCAGATATCTTGAGAGCCAAGCGAGATATCAAAAATATTCATCCTTCATTTTCAATATGTCTCATCGAATTATATATGAATCTATCATCAAATAGCGTCACCACGGTTTGATTGAGCAGCCCAGTTCTTAAATAATATTCAGTGATATTTCCTTCCCCCCCTCTCCCCCCCCCCCCCAACCACCAGTCTCCCGACTGGTTTAATGCAATGCTCCATCCCTTCCTATCTTTTTCCTTTTTTCTGGTATTCCTAAGGTCCATGGTTCGTTGGCATGAAGTGCAGTGTTTCGCACATAGGGTTTTAAAAAGTTGTTACTGAGTCCTAGATCTATATTTGAAACTAAAAGATTTATCTTTTTCTTGAAGGCCATTTTGCTAGTGCTATTCTACTTTCAACATCACTCCCACTTCGGCAATCATTTGTAATTTTACTTCATAGGTTGCAGAATTAATTTACTTCTTCTATTGCTTGCATCCTATATTTATATTTAATTCACTGTTATAGTTATCATTTCTGCTACCTTTCATAAGTTTTGTCTTGCTTCGGTTTATAATTAGTTCAGAATCTTCCTACATTATTTTGTTCATGCCATTCAGTAATTTCTCAATATCCACAGCCTGTTCTGGTAACAGGACAATGTAATCAGCAAAACGCAGCATACTGAATTTTATCACACTCAAATTTTTCTTTCAGTTGCTTTATTGCTTCCTCTACATACTGACGCATGCTCCTTACCTGTTGAGGCTGCGGATGGCGGCCTTGAGAGCGAGGAAGTCTGGTCTGTCTGCGGGCTCGTCGGCCCAGCAGCGCCTCAGGAGCTGCAGCACAGCCTCGTCCTCCCCCGGAGGCGTCCTCTGGGGGGCGGGGCCGCCTCCGCCGCCGCCGCCACCGCGGGAACTGTCCGACGCCCCTGCAAACAGGCACGTCCATATATGGTATGCATATCACGAACATACGACTCATCTATGTATATTATGGCCAAAAATTGAAAATCTGAGTTATGTTTCTACCACAAACTGCCACGCGGGAAGAACGATGTCTGTCATTTTTTTTTTTTTTTTTTTTTTTTTTGCTGTTTGAGGAATATTTTGAGCGATGATATTCCTTCTTCTGGATTTACGCCTCTTCAACATCGTGGTTATTAGAGGAATGAAACCATGGAAAACCGAAATCTGTATGGCCGGACGGTAATTCGAACCCAAGTCCTTCCGAGTTCACGCCAATAATGGGCCTAACATTTTTTAATTTTACCTCTCATTTAATTAATCTCTCATTTTACTAGGAGAATAGTTTTACTGGATACCGAGGTAAATTATTATTGAACCTCATGACTTCTGATTTCAGTATTTCATTAGATTACTAAGGTATTGCGAAACGTTGGAGCTTTGGAGTTGTATCATCGTGATAAAAAGTATCCTTTGTATTAAAACATGACATAAATTTGTAATTTTTTAATTACATAAACCTGCAATTTTGTGATTTAACCAACCTCCAGGTGAAAAGCTCGAGAAGATTTTATTCATCTGATTCGCCGAGAAAGCCTACATTCCTTCATCGAAAAATTATCTATATGAGACCTCAGAAAATGCACTGGAAGTGGCCAAGTGTTAGTCTAGTACAATTTGATGTTTGTAATTGTGTACCAATATGTTTCTGACTCGAAATAAATAAATATAAACCGCTTTGAAGGAAACGCATTAGATTTTCTCGAAACGTTCGCGATTTTGCGTCCATCATTTAGCACATACGCAAGGTAACTATCATTTTCCCATCCAATAACGGTCTAGGTTATTGTAATTACAGTGAAAAGAGTCAAGATTCGAAACGTCACCGCTTATGGAGAGCGACTTGACAATAAATGAGGATAACATTAGTAAGGTTGGAAATTTTTTCTATCTGTCCGTCTTTCCGCGAATCAGGCAAAAACTAAGTAACTGGTGTTATTAACTGTAGTATATGGCTCTCCTTATCGAGACTAGTTCCATAGTTTCCAATTATACAAAGAATAAAACTGTAAATTCTGAAACCACGCTTAAACTTAAACTTATGGACGGATTTTAACGAAACTGCACTATGCGATAATTTATATTAAAAAATGAAAATCGAATAAACTATCTGCTTATAATTAAATCTATGACAACAATATTTATGGTTTAACCAATTTCACATGTAACACATTGAGATACATCTCTTTGATATAATTAGATTTTTGGGCTTAAAGTAAAATTTGGCGAAATGCTAAAAGTAAGGAAAATTGCCATAGAGTCGTATACTGCATCGCAAATAATAATACTTAGCTTTAATTAAAGTTATAACCTAGACAGTAATGGAATAAAGAGTAGGTATTGTATGGTCAAATATATTATTTCTAAAAGGTTTTTTTTCTGACGAGCCATCTTTCTCCCTTAGTTCTTAACCAAAAACAATAAATGGGATACCATCTTAAAGATTAAGCTCTCTTCTTTGGTAACATCATTCGAAATTCGACCCGTAAGTGGAACACTGAAGGTCACAGGTCGTATGTGATAGTTCAGAGCCAAGCAGCTAGCTTTCACTGGAGTTGATAAAGAGTGATACAATACCACTAGATAGCAGCACCGCATATCGTGTGCGATTTCTTTAGTGAGGAGTTTATCGGATATTTTTGTTTCTGATAGGAAATTTTTTTTTCATTTTTAATTATTTCGTAAGACGCTGCTACCTACCTGTTTCAGCTGGCAAATAAACAATTGCTGCAAATCAGTTGGTTCCTCTTTCATCCTACCTCGCTATTCATCGTGTATCATTCGCGAAATTTTCGCACAGGCCACATAGCTTATACTATCAGAGACTGTAGTGTTTTTGCGTTATGAGCGGACAGACAGATAGACAAGACTGATTTGTAAACAGCCCTGCAACAGGTATCGTTTCTCTCGCAGATAGATTGACGACAATGTGTTGGAACCCCTATTGAACTGTATAGATGGATAGATGCCGAATACAAAAGCACTACATTTTTTAATATTTGTATCTCTGTATACCCATCGTGCAAAAACTAATAAACGAATCATATCAAAACTTCATACGTATATTGTTGTTTTATATCGCTGATAACATATTAAATACCTTTTCTTGGTAACGTAACGTATGCACAGCGGCTAATGCCACAACTTCTGAAAATTTTGTTTGTCTATGTATGCATCTCGTTAACGAGCGGATATCAAAGATATAATATATATGGAAAGCTTATATGATACTTTTTGTCCTGATAAGTTATGTAATTTAGGCTCGAACCGCAAATTTTGAATTTTTTTATCTCTGACCGAATCAAGCAAAAATTATCGTTAGAAAATCATTAAAAATATACTTGGTAATAACTTATATCATCGGTTATAGGATACTTTACGTCCCGATAAATTACATGGTCCCTAATGACACACAGAGCAAAATAATACATTTTGAGATTTTTGTGTGGCTGTGCACGCATCATGTAGAATATAGGTTCCTCAAACTGGGGAGGGGAGCGGGGAGAGCATGGGAGGGGAGAGGGGAGGGTAGCGAAAACATGTCCGTGTGGACGGTACCCTGACTCCATACTGTCGGAATTTCTTTGTCTCCTTAGAGTTAAAAACACTTATTCTAACATCACATAGACAGTGAGTTTCCTTTGAGAAGAAAGCATTTACAATCAAATTTTGGCTGTAGAGGGGAGGGGGGCCGAGAGCGTGGGAACTTTTCTTTTGACGGAAATGGGGATGGTAAGAAAAAGTATGGGAAACCCTAACGCTGAACTTATCAGACGGATTTCAACGAAACTTGTAGTGACAGCTTAAGTAACGAGTTAGCACATAGAAGACTTTTCATGTGATAGGTTACACACTTTCCGATGAAGCAACGACCAAAAATGTGAATGCTGCAAGTTATATGTGTCTTCACACGATTCACGCTGAACTTAAGAACATTTTTGAATGAAAATGAGACTCAGTGATAGTTATGCCATGGGTTTCAACACCAGATACTTTTTGACCAGATAAATTCCATAGTCTACAAGAAATCACAGCAGAGAATTTAATTAAGCTTGGCACAGTGATTGTTTACATACTAATAAGATTCCATAATAATTAAGCAAGCAAAGCAAAATATAGTGGCTCTTTCTACCTTTATATAGGTACTTATTACCCTCTCAATATAATGTACACAGAAATAGTATATTTACTTGCCAACAGATAGCAACCTTGCTCCTTTATACGAAGTGGAGGTGTATTCATACAATTCAAACTATAATAGATTATTTGTACGATGCAATGAGGTACATCAAATGAAATATTATATCCATAGCTAGTAATAAAATAATCTGTTATGTTCGTGCCAAGCAGTAACACATCAAATACTGTTAACAGAAAAGTTTTGTGAACAGCACTGAAGTGTGGATGCAGGTCAGCCGGAAAGATAAAATCTTCTGAAGAAACAGTAGTTTCAAGAGAGGTGTATCAATGGTTATAAAATTCAAGAGTAAAGAAAAATATTGAGGAAAATGAGAGGAAAGTGCATTTCATTTTTCCTACCTGGCCATCATTTCTTTGATAGTTTATCGGTGAATCGACAGCACAAATCCAGGTGGGTAAGCCGCGAACACAGCTAGTTACTCAATAAACGTATGAGACAGTTAAGTCTCAGCCAAACCTCTGAATCAATACCAAGACACTTTCGTACGGACTGTAGCAAGCGGTCACAAATCGCGTGACTCTTTTCTTCAGATTCTCGATACGGATCCTATACAACGCAATACTCCACATTGAGAAATATCTAAAAGAAGAGAACCGTGGCTAATCCTACTATCTAATCTGATTGTAGACAATGTAACAGTCATACGTCCCGTTAATTTATAAAATCTTAAGAAATAAGATGGATATAATATTTGCTTTGTTTGTAAAGAATATAAATTGATGTTGTAAGATATCAATGAGAAATTTTTGTTAAGAATCTTTAACAGCAAAGAACGGGACATGGAAATTATATTATATAACAAGAAGGGAATGAAAATAGATGGATGGAAGGGAAGCAACTGGACAGATATGAAATTGGAAATGGTGTCGGTTGGGAGTTGCCGGGCTATAAAAAGGATAATGTATTATGAATAATTTGTACGGCTGGCGGCCAAAGAGAATATTGATGCTATCGAAGTTACTAAATGTTAATTGTTCATACTGTGTAAAGTTATGTATAGTGTGAAATAATACAGTAAGAAATCTGGAAAGATTTTATAGTAGGTTATTATTGATTTTATTTAAAAGGAGAGATCGTAAAATAATTGTAAGTACAGTGTAAAAGTTAATTTAAGGTGAAAATACGGATGGATAGGAATTATAACCGGAATGACGAACGTGGAAATACATCTTAGTCGAAACACGTATTTCCTCACTAAAAGAAAATTTTAAGGATCACTATCAGGTAAAAGACAATACTGTAGAATTATTTGTGATCGTTGTTAACTGACCAAAGAGAGCATTTGAATATTGTTTAATTGAGATAGAAAGGGTAAAAAGAAATAGCTTATGTAAAAAACTGCAGAAGTCAGGGATACGCCGAAACGTGTAGGTTATAACAGGAGAGTATAACACGTGATATCAGGCAATACATCGTCCAAAGTTTTGACTTTAATTTCTCCTTTTTATGTCAGGAGCATTTAATTTTGGCATTAAGGGAAAAATTTTATTGAATTTGTAACTGAAAGCTCAAACTATAATAGAACTAAAACTCGTAAGAGTAATTCCCAGGCAACTAAAGTACCGTAATAGAGTTTGATTCATTTCGCAGTTAATTACAGTTAGTTGATAAGCGATAGGAAATATCTTACTTTAATCGTTCTTTGTGTCTGTCATAGTTCCCGGTTATACTGATCCTCTTAATAGCAGCGTCAAATTGACGCTCTTAGACTGTAGAATACATCAGACAAAATTCCAGTTTAAATTTACGTGACGTTGACGAATGTGCGTTTCTGTGAGAGAAGGTTTTAATGCAAAATGAGTTATCTGACCTGCCAGTTACTTTGTGCAGTAACGTTACAGCTTATGACTGGTTTTCTGCCTCCATTCACGGGTACTCCCTGTCAGCACCCTACGAAGGCGTCGGCCCGTAGGGGAGCCGACTTTCCTGAGCTCGTAGCCGTTGACTGCTGCGGAGCTCCATTAAGTGCAATGGCTGGAAGCCTTTCAGCCAGAAAGAGTTTCCTGATAAGGTCTGACGGGAAGGGAGGGTCAGCCGCGACGCCAGAGTTCCGCCTTCAAGCTGGTTGTTTCCTGCCCGAAGCTTTATCTTTGATTCGCTCTTCTAAATTTCGTGAGATTTTATGTCAAAAACTTTTATATTTATGTTAACGAATCATAGAATGTTATTAAGCACATAACTGGAAACAAAACGCAAGCAATTTGAGGTGTACAATATATAACACTACAAATACTTTTTTTTTGGGAATGGGATGGAGGGCTTTCAAGTTGTTTGTGTGCCAGCCAACAGGTAGCTAGTAATTGATTCGCTGGATGGCGCTACATTAAAAATGTTCGGAATCCTGTGTAGGTACATGGATGCCATTCGATCTGCTTCCGTTTACGCAGTGTCTAGTATCAAGTGTGCCTCCTAAGATATTGTCTTCTGGCACATTAATTGCAAATGGGAAACTGTTTAAATATCTTGTTATGAAAACCGATTTATTAAAGCAGGTATTTACAATAAAATACGACCAAGAAGTAAAAAAAATTAATACACTAGTGAACAGTTACTAAAAAGCATGTATATAATTGTTAACACTTGCCGCACATTTTAAAGCATCAATCAAACTTAATAACATTTTTCGATACCATCATCAAAAATATACCTACACAAAATAAAATACATTAGTCACTTTGGTATACAATTATGTATGTTATTTTTGACAATAGCACAATACATCTGGAATAACAGACAATTTATGACACTTGTATAAAATATTTTTTGACCTGAATAAAAATATTGCACATACAGCACATAACTTCGATTTGAAAGTTTCGTTAGTTCGCGAGAAAAATTCTTGTAACGCTCTGCCTCGCATTCTGGAGCACAAGATTTGGAATCCCCTTAAGACCATCCAGATTTCGGTATCCCGAAATAATTCAAGGTGAATTCCGGAATGGTTGACCTAATTCCTTCCCGTTCCTCCGCTGCTTGCTCCTAGTCCTTCTCTAAATGTAATGACCTCGACGTCGACTATGCATAAAGTCATAAGCAAGAAAAAAAGAAAAAAAGAAAAAAATTCCGCGAACACTTACAATTTGTTCTGTTTTTGCAGCTAAATAATTATTGTATAAAGCATCATCTGATTGCTGTAACTTTAACTTCAAGAAATATATTGGATGACCAAAAAATTACGTGAAATCAGTAGCTGCCCGCCCTGCGGCATACGTCTTTGAGATCTCTGACGTTTCCTTGTCCCCGAAAAAGTGAAGAAATTTGGGTATGAAATAAGATTAATAACACAAGGGAACAAACATTTGCAAATACCTTACTAAAGGAAAGAGGATTCACACAAGTGATAGAGCAGAACACTAGGAGACAAAATATTTTGGACGTATTCCTAAAAAAAATTCGATGTTAATCTTGTGGGGTATCAAGTAATCAAAGGAATAAGTGATAATGAATCAGTTCTGATGGATATTACAGGATTCAGTAAACCAGCAGCAAAAATTGAAGGGGAAAATAGGTACAATTATAAAAAGGCACTTATTTCGAATTTTAAGAGATATTTCAGAGAACGTTTCAGCAAATGGAAGAAACGCACAAGTAAAGTAAAGGTGGGAAGAGGTCAAGGAGATAATACGAAAGGGGGGAGAAAAATGTATTTCTAAACAGAAAATAAAGAGATATAGAGAACCTGTGTATTATAAAAGGAAGGTGAGGAAGTTAAAGAGGTAGATAAGAAGAGAACATAACAGAGTAAAGAGATAGCAGAGTAGTAGGGAATATTTAAAACAACTAAACAAGGACTTAATAATCGTTAAGAAGGTGGTTAAAAATGGGTTTATGAAGAATATTGTCTGTGAAGGGGGACCATTTACTGATGCATCTAGAAATTTCTATGGCAATGTTAGAAAACTGAGGGGAAAGGAGGGTGCTGAGACGCTTATAGATAATGATGGAGAAGAAGTTACTGAGGTGTTGAAAAGGGCAGAGATATTAAGTAATTGGTTTAGTGAGAGCGTTAGGGACAATGAATCAGAAACGGGAGGGTTTAAATCTGAGAACGTGCTTAACGACACGATTAGAAATGAACAAACCAAAAAAATTTTAATTCATCCTGAGGTTAACATGAAGGAAATACGAAAGCTGAAAAAACTTAAAGCCAACAACAGTTGTATTGGCGTATTTACTAAATAATAATTAGATTAGTCTGGATACTTGCTGCTTACCAGAGGACCGGAAAAGTGTGACAGTAGTGCCGGTACATAAAGGAGGGGTGAGAAATAGAGTCGAAAATTATAGACCAATCAGTTTGCATCAGTGGTAGGTAAATTAATGGAGAGATTGATATGCAACCACATCAGAAATATATGTGAGGAGCGTAAGTGGTTTTCAATTAGGCAACCTGGCTTTAGGCAAGGATATTCATGCAAATCTCAGTTGGTGGGATATATGCGAAATATTTTTGATGAATTGGACAAGGGAAGCGAAATTGATAGTGAAGCACTAGATCTTTCAAAGACTTTTGACAGAGTGAGCAATATAATAGTAGTAAATAAGGTAAAATCTGTTGGAGTGGATGAGAAAGTGATTTTATGGGTAGACGAATTTTTAAAAGGTAGAAAACAGAAAGTTAGGTTAGGAAATGCAGAATCAAAAGAAGTGGAAGTAAAAATGGGAGTGCTACAGGGTAGCGTATTGGGACCATTGCTATTCATTATTCTAATGATTGTTGATTGTAAACTATCAGAAATTAGAGTGTTTGCAGATAATATAATGAAAAATAAAAGGATCAAAACAGTAGAGGATTGTACAGTTGCAGGGTGATATGGATAGTATATCTAGTTGGGTTGGTAAACATGGGATGAAGATAAATGCAAAGAAGAGTCAGCTTATTACATACACAAATAAAAAACTAAAGGTTGATTATGATTATAAGGTGGGAAAAGAATTTCTTGTTGAAGACTTGAAATGTAAATATCTTGGCATTACATTTGATAACAAGCTTAACTGAACAGGACACATTGGACAGATAGTAGGAAAAGGTTTCAAAATTCTGCACTTGTTGGAGAGAGTGATGAGGGAATGTACGAGAGAAGCAAAGGAATTTGGTTACAAAACTTTGGTCAGACCGTTGATTGTATATCGAAGTGTAGTATGGGATCCACATTTTGAGTGTCAAATACACGAGTTGTAAAGGGTGCAAAAAAGGGCTGCAAGATTTGTTTCTGAACATTATCGCAAAATGCAATCAGTAAGAGATATGATAAAAGAGCTTGAATGGGATTCATTGGAATACGGGAGGAGAGTGAAGAGGTCCATGGGAGTGTACAAGGCGTATATTGGTTATGAGGTATGGAAAGTTATTGGTGTAAGAATGAAAAGTAATTCATTGAAGGTAAAAGATGATCATGACCACAAGCTTGCACTCGATTTCAGGCACAAAGATTCTATTTTTTCGGTAAGGGTATCAGGTATTCGAGTAAGTTACCAAGTGAAATGATTAATAATTTACCAAAAAGGTCGAAAGAATTTAAAGTTAAAATTTGTAGAGGGCAAATGTAGGTGGGTGCATGGAAGGGGGAAGATGGGTGTGTAGAGAAATTGCCACCGGAGCGTGGGCTCCATTGCAATTTAATTAAATGTTATATTATTTTAAATATTATATCCAAGATATAAAATTTGGCCAACTGGATGGGGGAGATGGCGGTACATTTTCAAATAATCAGATTGTAATCCCAGTTGCATACTATCAGCTCAACCCCGGTCTTTATTAAATTTAATTAGTATTCATCATTTTCACCAGACCCATGACAATCATCGGTCCAACGCCTTTTTTCATACCCTTGACGGTCTTGAACTTCTGCAGAGCTACTGATGCAGAATCACCGTTCATCTTCTTTCCCCCTTCTTCAATAATATGCCGATAAATTTAGACGGCATTCTAATCAGTGGTTCGTTTTTTAGAGCGTTTTGAAACTTAAACTTTAATTATAATCACCCTGTATTTCCTACGATTTTTATACGTATCAGACGATGACTAGACACTACTCATATCTCCTGGTTTGACATACCTCCATTTCTTTTACGTATCATGTGGTAATGATGCACATTTCGCATGTTTTCTTGTGAATTTTTACCAAAAATGATATTACAACACTTATTTGTGTGTAATTACCAATTTTCATCCCCATATGGTCTATATAAAACTGTGCCTTCCAGCGGCAAATTTAGTTCAGTTTGCTGAAATAGCACATTAAATAAGCAGTTCGGTGTGTCATCAAAGCATGACTCAGACACAGTTGTTGTATTGGAAAAAGTAGGGTACAGTAAAATCACACATATGCATGACGAATAACAAGTGTTGGTCTAAATGTTCGATACAGTTACCGAACTTTTTTGCAATACTGATCATTCTCAAACTGTCTCTTTCCGAACAAAGTCTGTGTGGAACTGCATGCCTTTATTTAATAATACTGTATCTGGCAGGAAGGGGAGATACCTTAGTAATACTGTTCAATGAATTAACTCTCTTGTTGTTAGTTCAGCTGTCTCTAGAACTAGCTGTTGAGGCTGAACGCGGATGACAAATTCCGGAATATTCAAGACGTACCTCACATGCAAAGATCAAATTTTGTCAGAGCGTTAAATAAGGCGAAGGGACAGTAATATGTCTATCAAAGATGGGGATTGGAGCAGGGAACCTGATAACCTACCCCTGGGCCCCGAGGCTGCTCATTATTTGGATAATCTACTCGCAGCGTCGCTCGGCCTTCGCCGTGACCGTTCGGCTGTGCTCGCCTCTCAGGTAATTATGGGCCGGTGCCTGGAGGCTGTAATGGAATTGCCCGGCGCCCCGAGAGCAGCTTAGCACCAAGCGAGAGGCGTTTCTCTCTGAAACTACAATTTCTGCAGTAAATCTACTACAAGAACGAGACAGCGTTCGGAGAAATTCTGCCCACCAAAGGGTAAATAGTAAGATTATTGTTGTTTGAAACCAGTATTAAGACGTTAACTAATTGTTCTTGTTCCGAAACAATTTACATATGCTGCTATCTTTTTTACTTATGTGCAAAAAGCTTCCTTCTGAATTGCTCTTAGTTCGCAGATCACCTGCCGCTCTTTTTAGTTTTCCATTTTCCTATTAAAACACTTACGGTATTATTTCCGTCTGGTATTGATGTGAGTAATAATTTAATTTTAATTTAATTTAGTTGTAATGGAGCACACGCTCCGGTGCCAATTTCCCTACACACCCATCTTCCCCCTATCCTGCACCCACCTACACATGTCCTCTACTAATTTGAACTTTAAATTCTTTTAACGATTTCGATAAATTATTCATCATTTCCCTTGGTAACTCATTCCAATCCCTGACACTCTTACCCAAAAAAGAGAATCTTCCCACACCCTTGTGCCTGAAATCGAGTGCCAGCTTGTGGTCATCGTCATCTTTTCCCTTCCATGCACTACTTTTCATACCTACTCCAATATCTTTCCATGCCTCATCGCCAGTATACGCCCTATACACTCCCATGACCCTCCTCATTCTCCTCCTGTCTTACAATGCGAATGCGAATCAAATTGTCTAATTTGACTAAGTAAGAACAGGTGAGTGCATAGCAGACTGGGTGCAACTACATCTAAGATTAACTATTAAATAAGTGTAAACATTCTTTAAAAAAAATCTTTTTGCAGGTTTGTTTAATGTTACTATTAGTGGTGTGTGGTATAAAATATGTTTTCAAAAAAATTGCTCATATTAAACATGATATTTTCGTGATAGTAGAGTTAAATTTTGATTTTTGAATTCTTTAAGTATTGTCGTTAACTTCTCTTTGTATTGAACAGTTTACGGGCATAATATCTGATCAAATATGTTTGCCTCAGAATTATACGTTTGACGAAGAGAGAAATACTGAACAAGTTATCAAATAATTCTGGTCCAGGCTTCAATTCAACTTACCGCCACCTCCATTG
Organism: Vandiemenella viatica; assembly: GCA_031002005.1. Lineage (NCBI taxonomy): Eukaryota > Metazoa > Arthropoda > Insecta > Orthoptera > Morabidae > Vandiemenella > Vandiemenella viatica. Next base: position 75,042,478 of record JARYHS010011408.1, read on the forward strand.
AAAATCCAAAGATCTAACGTATTAAGTCCACGTGGGCGAAACTACCGCCAAATACTAGTGATGTATAAATTTAATGGAACATTATCTTTTCCTTTTGCACGTAATTGTTATATTTTAATAGGTATCTTCTATTATCCTCGGTCTTACCATTGCAACAATCTCTTCCTTCACCTTCTTTGTTCTTCAGATTTCAGAATGACAGGGAATATAAATATATTCACCTGCACAATTTTGTTACATTATTGTTCAAGTTCGATCTTACATTGTTAGCGCGATGTGTAAGAGAATGCTAGGCTTTGTAACCGACGAGAGACACAAGAACAAACTTTGTGATGATTAGCTTTCTTAAGTTTGATTCGAAGTTTCAACTGAGAAACAAAAAATCATATCTATTAATAACTTCATCGTTGTGATAAAATGAAGGAAGGTTACAGAGTGATTAGATGAGTGTCAAAGAACGTCAGTAGTTACGACTGTCACAGTGGGATCCATAATGTTTCCCTTTTAGCTGGATTAACTGTTGATATGTAAGATAGCTATAGTTTCAGTATTATCGTAGTTTAGCTTCACTGTTATGCGTGGAAAGTGTGTTGACCAGAGTACTACCGTAATAGCGTAGACTTTCGCCGTCATTGTAAGTGTTATCTTGGTTCTGAGAGTGGCGCCGCGTCGGTTCATTAAAACGTAACGTTTCAGCGATAGTGCTATGGCTTTCATCAGAGGACTGCCGTGTCTATTGCAGCTATCGCCTATATTTAGCAGATGGAAGGCGTGCGCTAACCATCCGTGATGACGTCATGAACGTTATCGCGCCTAGAATTGGTGGCCTGATTCTCAGCAGGTATGACAAAATACGGTCAAGATGTGGGCGGCTGTTAGCATTCCTGTTGTTGGGTCTCTTTTGTATTTTTAGTGTTTCTCTCACCCGGCTTAGCCACCATCTGCTCTTTACAGCCACTACGCTGGTCTGGTCAAATAAAATTGAATGTCCACTGTCGGCTGAATGTAGACCTACAGCTGAGGTGCCGACGTTATTTTTAAAATACCTCGTGTGTTTATTTAGTCTTTCATTGATGGTGCGTCCTGTCTCGCCGATATTTTCCTGGCCGCAGCTGCAGAGTATTTGGTACATACCCGGTCTCTTTAATTTCTACATCTTGTCTTTTATTTTTACAAGTTCATCCTGTAATAGGGGATGCGTTTTACTTTTATTTACGTCATGCTTTATCCAACGTTTGACGACACTTTGTAATTGGGGATGTGGAGGATGGCGTGAGTGATAGCTAGCTGAAGTTACTATTTCTCTCCATTTAAGTCAGGTCTGACACCAGGCAATTATATTATTTCGCTGAAATTACTAATTCAGTCATCTGAAATGATGTGTTTAAGGTCAGTAAAAGGATATTCCCTAAATGATAGGAGGAGGAATGAGGAAATAAGGGAACAACTGAATATCTCCCCGCTAAATGATATAATTACCCAAAAAAGGGATAACTGGAAAAACCACGTTATACGGATGGGAAATGACAGATTTCCTAAGCTTGCCCTGGGGTGCCATCCCACAGGCAGAAGGGACATTGGAAGACCTAAGAAGAGATGGTCGGAATAATGAGGTCGGAACAGGCTTTTGGCGTATCCATGAACAGTAAGTAAGTAAATTACTAGACCTGCATTAAAGCTTCCTTCAAACCTATACACAGACAACACTAATATCGTTTACCTCATGAACCATTTTATCAATCACCGCTCTCCTTCAAGAAATACGTCTGATACAAGAAATACTAAGCTAGCAATCTTGACCTGCAATCAACATAGGCGGAATGTGGGGTCGTGGATTCTTTTAGTCAAAGAGTGTTAAATGAGACACAAACGCAGGCGAATTATATTACAAACCATTTAATAACAAAAGCCTAACTACATTTAGTCCGATCATCAACTAACATGAAACTGTAGAGGAAATGACATGTCTTTGTATTAATAACATGAATTTAACTGCTCGAATAGTTGACACATAATTACTAACTTTACTCGTCAGGAATGCTTCTTATACTCAGTCACGTATTACTTCTTAAACAACAGCAGATAAGTAGGCCGAACTCTATTACAAATACGAAACTAATCACTGATTAACAACGGTGACTAAATCTTAACACTAGCGGCCAAATCTACCAACAAATACAACGGCCAGCTTCGTCAACCTAACAAAGTAACACTGAGGGTCACTTTGAGCTACTTGTGACAAATTAATTATCTCGGAGGCAAATCGAACACTTCAGAAATATCTCCGACAATGAATGAACATTTTTAGAGACAAAATAACTGATTTTGAGACCAAACTGGGGCTGTCTTGTGCCTTACCTAAGATAAGCGACTACATGTTCGCTGCTGTACAACTCCAAGAGAATGAAGGGCGAATACGGCACGTACAACGGTTTTGTTACTTGGTAGCGAGCGCATAATGATGACTAGTAGGCGTCTCAGTCCATTGTTATCTGACCCTACATCCGGTGGCTGCATGTAGCTAGCTTTGAAACAACTTATAACTCGCAATGTCTAAAGACAAAATTTATATACTGATTCTCAATAAAAATTAAATCCTGTTGCCTATTACAGGGCGTTCGCCGGGAAACGCAACCCACTGTTAGCGCTACAAGGAAGAAACTGCTCCCGGCGAGCGAGGGCTCAGTTTCCGGCATTGTTCGACCGTCGGCCGCGGACTATTTCATAATAATTACGCTTCATAAACTTCATAAATTTGTGTGCTAAGCATTTAAATGTGACGTAATTCATTAGCTTACCTTATAAAAGATGCTGGAAGTGTTGACCCTCTTGTGTAATGCACATTTCACATCTTCTGAACATATTTCGAGACACACGCTGCTCTAACTGACTTAATGATTTTTTGGGTGACTGTTCTAGTCGAAAAGCGATATCGTCAATTTTCTCCTCTGTGAGAATACGGTTGACCGACAGTCTCTTTTTGTTAAAAAATGAACCCGTTTCTCTTACTTTTTTAACCAGACGCAGAATTGTTGATTTAGCTGGCAGTAAAGCGCCAGGAAATTCGCGACGAAATTTACTGCGACACTTTTTAAACGACTTCTTCTTCACATATGTATCGTAGAGAAATATTCTTTGTTGCAAACTGTAACGTACCATAATTTTACTCACACTCAAACACGGTACAGATTAGTAAGAGTATGAAGCCCCAAACCAGCCAAACCGCAAAGAAACGTTTATTCACAACACTGATTAATAAGAGACTGAAGTCACAAACTATCTACAATGCAATGAAACCGTTCTTAACAATGTAAGGGTCACTGCACTGCACTGTTGGGGCAGCGGAGGTGTTAAACAGTGCGGTGATTCACGGTGCCGTGTGGCGGAAACTGCTGGCACTACTGACCGAGCAAGTTGCCAACGGCAACAGACTGGGAGGGTAGCGTTTTCCGGCGAACGCCCTGTACCTATGTCCCATTACAATTCTAAATCTTCCTGGATGCCCTGTATTCAGGATGGATATTTTTCTTTTTTTAGAAAGCAACCAATCTTACCACTTGGACGTATGATAACAGTGCCACTGGCCCGTCAGTTGGTCTGCTAATCTCTTCTGTCGGTGCTCAGGTTGAAAGTGATATTTGAGCGCCAAGTGCTGCAATTGACTTGCTAATAATATCAGAACGGTAGCCGTTGGCAAGAAACGTTTCCTTTAAAACACTTTTTTCAGCAGCTATGCTTGCTTCGTCACTAACTGCACATGCACGAATGGTTAAAGTTTATAAAATACCGCGTTTTACTTCCGGGTGGCAGTGCTCCGATGAAAGCCACAGCACGATGGCTGAAACGTTAGGTTTTAATAAATTGAAACGGTTCCATCCGGATTACCCGTATAATAGAATACTACCGTGTTCCAGTGTAGAACACGTTATTACGGGGCTGTATTTTCATTGCGCCCAGCAGAAGCTTGCTGTCGCTCCGTGTAGCAGTATACCCCTTGTCACACCTGGGCACGGACGGCTCCTGGGGGAGGCTGGATAATACCAGGATTTACGAGTGGAGCCATCTGCTGGCTGCCTCGGCACTGGAAAATAGCCGGACCCATCGGCCATTTGGTCTTCCACACAAATACTTCTCAAATAAAGAATTCATGTAACCACCAAAACTGGAATTGTCAGACTGAAAATTTCCCCTAAACACAACCTGCTTCTTTCGTCTTCCGTGCTAACATTCTTTCATTTGTGTAAAAGAGCTTTCCAAAAATTATTGAGACGATTAACCAAAAAAATATATGTATCGGAAAAGGGATAAAATTTCGTATTGACTGTTGCTTATATAAGTATACTAGCTTCTAAGCCCGTCAAAAATGACAGGTTGACGACAAAATTCTGACATTTCATTTCTTCGAGCTTGCTATAACAATGACAGAGAATATAGAGAAAACATGTATATTTAATATAAATAGCTACTAATCTCGTCAAAAATAAGTGGTTGAACGTAGTGTTCTGGTGGTTCCTTCCCTCGCAGTTGCTTAACGAAATTCTATTATCATTAAACAACGCTCATAACCTTAACAATTATGTTATGTGTTACATATTTCTTATTTTACTGCAACAGCGATATCTCTCGACAGAGAGTGTAAGAAAAATCTACATCAACTGAATGTAAATTTAAAAAAAGGAACTAATAATTAATATGTAAATTTAAACGTAATACACACTCTTCTTTCAGTGTTCTGCAAATCATTTTTTCGTGGAGCGGTCTGGTGGGTCACTGATTAAGGTGTCTGACCAGAGATAGAAAGGTCCCCGGTTAGTATCCCTGTCTCGGCGGGGATTTTCATAGGCCCTTAACTCGACATTAACCTCTGGCACAACTTACTGTGTAATGTGAACTGCGCGAAAAAGCTTCCTTGGTTCGGATTCCAAGTTAAACCGTAGGTCTCCTTTACCCGGTAGAATTACCGGGTTAGGTGAAGGCGGCTACGACAGGGACGGAATGCGCAGCCAATAGAAACCCTGTCACCTGGCCATTACGACCACATGGAATTATTATTAATATTTTGTAGTTGTTTAACTGAATAGAATTGTTATTAAACTAGCGCTCATAACCTCTACTTTGTAGTAACATCACTGGCCGTTGTTAAGTAGGAAAAGAAGGACGGCGCATGACGTCAGCGTTACAGACACGATGAAACAATGACCAAAGTTGTATTTACTATATTAAACTGCAAGTAAAATGATAGACGAAAAACAGTAAGACTTCGTTTTCGTTCCAGAGAAGACGAAGACAAACTTTAATTTACCGTTGAAGCGATCACAGATTTAATTTGTTTCATCAGCCGAAAGCCATTGAATGATGCACGAAAATTTACAAGAATCCTGAAACCTGATCTTCATTAAGTTTTGAACCTCTTTTACAACACTAATTCGTTAAAAAAAAAAAAAGTGAAGCTGTCGTACATCAAATGTTAGTTGATACTGAGGATATGTTACATCGATAAGTGAGCTTCAATGACTGGCCAGTTCTCAGTTATGAACAATCCAGTATCTCAAGTATGTGTTCTCCGAAATAAGGTAGCGATAAAGTGATCCTAGCTTCAACCTCTATGACCAGGATGACGGCTGACTGGAATTCTCAGCATACGTTGTTACATGTTAGTTGACAACAAGGCGTGGTTACTGTGCCTAGAACAGGTGATACGTTCCTTTGCACGATATTTGAGGCGATAAAACTGTGGAGGGTCCGATTCCCAAGACGATAAGCTGAGCGGTTCAAAATAAGATCGTCACAACAGGCAGGCTGTAACGAAGTTTGTCATTAGCTCGGTACTGAGAATTTGGTTCTACTAGGTTATAGCTTTCAACAACACGTTGAAAATAGCGGGATGAAAATTACTTTTGTGAAGTTGATGGTGGGAAAGTTTGACGCGGAGCTTTCTGTATTAGATATTGGTGATAATTATTAAGTGTAGGCAGCACACAATAGCGGCAGGAATCGAGGCGTAACAAGCATTGCGGATGGACGAATCTGTCAGTCGGTCTTTGGCTAGTCGTTGATCACTGGACTGACACTTGGTATCCGGGTGTTACACCACTTGACGGTTTTTTAATCTATGAAATTTTCAGATCGTGACTAGGAGAATACATACACGGTGTTACCAAGCTGTACGGTTAGCCGAAAGCTAAGCGTGTTCGTCAACCAGAAGGTTGGTTGGACCATTCCGGAGGATACGTACTAAGTCTGTGACGGCCAGTTCCTTTCCTCCTACAATAAGATTAAGCACATTATAATTGTTGGAATTTAGCTGTCATTGTAACAACGTAAATTGATTCCCTGTGTTCTTTATTCAAAGCATCACTCATTTGATGCCTGATGGATCAAAATGCTCGAGTTATTAATAAAATGATAATGTGTTGATCATTTTATAAATATAAAATAAAATTATGAATGGTTAATGTAAGTGTGTGGAAACAGGGGAGATCGTAATTAGAACAATGCTCGAATGCAACCTTGTGATCTATGTGATTCACTTATCACGATACTTTAAATTTTGATATTCCGTTTATCTCTAGCTTCTGTAACTGTAAATCCATGTTCTGTGAGTTGAGTCACGTGGATTATTGATGCTAGTTTTGTGCACATCAGCTTCCCACGTTTTCCGACGCGAGAAACATTAAAACATTCCTCAACGAGTCTTTTGTTTTAACCGGTTATCGTTTAATGAACTGTTAGTGCAAGGTAGTGGTAACATTTTTTTTTTTACTTATGGCTTTACGCCTCGTCGACGTCGAGGTCATTAGAGGCGGGATGGGACTGGGAACAAGGAACGGGAAGGAATTCGGCCATGGCCTTTTTGAAGGAGGCATCCCTGCATTCGCCTGGAGTGATTTGGGGAAAACATGGAAAACCCAAATCTGGATGCCCGGATTCGGATTCGAATCGGCGTCCTCCCGAATGCGAGACCAGGTAACGTTTTCAACGCAAGGAATAATTTTTTTTTTTCAGTTTGCGTGGTTATTCTTTTAAAAGCTTTCATGGAATGGCTGATGCAACAATAATTTCTTTAGAGTCCATTACAATTGTCTTGTTATGGTTCCAGTGGAATATGTCACAATTTTTTTTAATATTTCATAGAAGTTTTTTTTTGTGTGTGTCTGCTTAACGTTTCTCTAATAGCGAGCTCTTTACAGACGGTTTATAGAAGTGTGTATGTGAACACGCTCTCAATGTCATGAGTGCCAGTCACATATGTTTCTGAAATTTAGTGACGGTGATATGCTAATGGATATGAAGGGAATTGTAAAGTCGGTTAAAAATGATTGCCGCAAGGACACGAACAACAACGAGCGCGAGAGTAACAGCGGAAGGAAGACCTGATTGGTTGATCGGGCGGACCCCAGACAGCTTCCCGGGGCCATCAGGACTGCCCATTACAGGCGAGGAACGAGCAGCACGTTCTCCACCCGGCATGTCCACTTATCAAGAGGTACCAATGCAGTCGAACCTCTGCCTTCGCAACACTTCTCTGTCGGAATCCGTTGTCTCCTTAAAGAGTATCAACAGACAAATCCTAATTTTACACAAAGCAGTCTCCACATACAATAGCCCGGGTTAAGAATATCTCGTGGTAACATTAAACATTTATTCAGCATGTTGTAAATTATCCAGATTAATTAAAACTTTTATTATAATTCTTTTATAATTCAACAAAATGTGTTGGAATATTTTTTTTTAAATAATATCCACTTTTGATAGTAACCACAACGTTATGAGCTACAATTAATAGTTTATTAAATAACAATAATTAGTAATCTATTTAGTAGGGCTAACGTTTCACTGCTAATGGAAAGCAATTCAGCAGTGGATTAGACTGCAGAGTTTTTCAACTTTATTCAATCCGCAAACCAGTAAAAAACAACGCTGCGCACCACTAACTCACATGGGTCTAATGTTTACCTACGTGTATATAATTAACATCCGGGACCTATTTTATTATACCATTGTAACATAATAAATCTAAAAGCATGTTTTGAATTCCTATGGAAACACGGTTATGATATTGGAAATTAATTATTAAAAGTTAATTATATATTGGCCAGACACCTAATATTCAATAAGCAAATGAATAATGATGTTACTGTAGGCTGGACTATACGCTATACTACTGATCATCATGCTAAAATAAAATAAAAGGAAACAATACCTGTCAGCTTCTATTTTGTTTACTTCACCACTCTTATGTTAGCAATCCTACCTTGTACCGCAGTCCTTCACAGCTACTACAAGACTCACGGCTATCAAACGAACTGCACTCTTTTTGATGCCAACTGGAAATGAATAATTGTTGAAACATGTGGTCACTGAAATATTCTTGGTTTTTAAAAAAGGTGGGCTTATGGTTAATACTCGATTATTGCCTTATACAGTACAAATACGCCATACAAATTATTAATAATCTCCATGCGGACCGCCTATGCCATCTTGGCACACCACCAGAGGTCCGCGGACCACACGCTGAGATAAACTGGGTTACAGAATTATCAGCTGCTCTGTATGGATACCACGAAAAGCTACGACAAGAATATAGCTGCGGATATCATCTGTGTTTACTCTGAGATGGTTTCGGAAAATCGTGCAATGAAATAATTAAAATTAAAAGTCGATTTTTAGCAGCTCTAATATTTATATTTATCAGGAAGAAAACAACGATTTTCTGTTTCTGACTGCATACCAACTTACGAGCACTAACTTAAAATCGTGAGCAACATCTTTTAACAATCTTAATTTTTATCTTTATTTCAAACAAAGTTCATTATATAATTACGTAATTTTTCTCGGCGTTGAGAATACAAGTAATGTTCTCGGGTGACTAGCCGAGTTATAGAGGTGTTATCGTAATCACACGATATTTCGGCGCACTGAATCATCGACGCCACCGGAAGATGGCGTCGATGATTCAGTGCGCCGAAATATCGTGTGATTACGATAACACCTCTATAACTCGGCTAGTCACCCGAGAACATTATTTGTAAAGTTCATTATCTTAATCTACAGACTTTTCTTACACTTTTCAACATAATCTCAATTTTTTTGCACATATTTTTTCATGATTCTGCAGGTTTGAAAATACTCTTACGACAGAACTCCGTTCCAGTAGACCGCACTACTTGCCGAATATCCTCCAGCGTCTCGTAGCGTTGGCCTCGCATCTCTTCCTTAACAGAACCGAAAAGATGGCAGTCGGAGGATGACAAGTCGGGACTGTGGAAGAGTTTCCCTCCCAAATGTCCTGATATTCGTAGTGGCTTGAGCAGGAGGCGGATGCGCGTTATCCTGTAGAAGGATGATCTCTTTTCCAAACCTTTAGATAACTTAAGCTTTGAATTATTTCTTGCACTTTACTATGTCCTACTGCATACGTCTGTCTTCTCTAATGATTGCATAAACTCTTTCTTTGTTGCACTCCGTGCAGGCAGTTCGAGGACGCCCGCTACAAGGCTCATCTTGGATTCTCGTGACACTATATATGAAATGATTCTCACATCTCCCAAGGCTACGTAGACTCGTTAAAATCTGAGGTGAATTTCAGCAGCTGATTTTTTTCACTTTAACAAGCAATTCAATGACAGCACGCTGTCGAAACGAAACATTTCTGTCCACCATTTTTTAAATATATCCTGTGGTCACGTTATAGCAGCAAACAACGTAAAAATCTGATAACACGTCGTGTACAGACTTTGATTTACGACCCTACTCACATTTAGTTACATTGATGAAATTTTCATGGTTTATAACGAGTTTCTCATGACTGTCAGTACGACTCTAGTGTGTTAAAACCACCGATTTTGAGCATGAATTAAATCACTGTGGATGGTCGTATGCAGTGAATAGCTGAGGGTAGACTGTGGGAGAGAGTGAAGTAAGCCTTTGGTTCGCGGCTGAATTGATTTAGTCTCTCTGAAGCTTACGGAGAGGAAATCAAACCCGGGCAGTAATACCGTCAGCTGTGTAGATGGCGCTGTGGTGAAACCGTGAGCGAGGCACGTCTGTCAGTGGCTGTCTCGGGAATTAGGAGATCCGGGGATTAGTTAACGCAGCAAATAAGTATGAGAATCCTAAAAGCAAATTCCTGACAGTAAATGGAAGTAGGAGTATATGCCTACATAAAACTTAATCCGACTCACTCGATCTGTGAGTCAAATCTTAGCCATCAAAACGATAACAGATAGATAAATTTCACTTATGTGATTCTGTGTGGCTGAAATATGTTCTTTTGTTACTATTCTAAACGCCCTCTCTACAAACTTGGAGAAGCGAACTTGTGAAATTTATGAAAATTGCAATTATGTATTAAGTTGGGTTTTATACAATCATTTTGTATTTCAAGAGGTCCCTTGGTTCGTTAATTTTTTGTAAAGCTGTAATCTGTTCTAATGTAATAATTAATATGGAAAGAACAAAAGTTAGTGTGTAATGGCGAGGTGACACGTGGTTACGAAAGATTGATCTTGAATTGTTATTAAAGATAAATAAAACTACACACGAATAGAAGGCCGAAGTAGTATATTGAATAAACTTAGCAGCATTTATTAGACTTGATAACACTTATTTAAATACATCTACATCTACATATATACACTACAATTCACAAAATTGTGGGTGACAGTGGGTGCTCAGCACCAAAGCTAATCTCTTTGCTGTGCATTCCAATCCCTAATGGTACGAGGGAAAAAAGAATTCATATAAGAATCAGTCCGGCACCTTATTTCTCTAATTTTATCTTTCCTGTCCTTCCAACTCAAATAGGTTGGTGGAAGAAGTATTTCACTACACTCAAAAGTGAAATTGGGAGTACGCATGTTTACCAATAAGTTTAAATGAAACGTGTGTCGTCTATCTACCAGAGACTCCCAGCCTAGTCTACTAATCAGTTCTGTGACGCTTTCATGAGGACTGTAGCCAGCGGTCACGAATCGAGCGGCTCTTCTCTGTACTTTCTCTATACTTTCGATCAACCCCTTACGAAACGGATCAACTAAGATGAGAAGTTCGGCAGTTATGACAGGATTTTTGAGAAAAGTTATGCTGCATGACACAGAATGGTCAGAACGGTTAAGCATGGATGTGATTGATCTGTTGATAGATAGGAAAAAATTCTCGAAGCTCCGTTAGTTAAAAATTGTTTAATGGTTACGAAGAGATTAAATAAGTTGTTGTGGTGTTAGTTTCAACTAAGCTGACTATGAATTTTACGTCAGTACGTATGGTAATTATTAAATCTTTTCCTTGTTAGCAAGCAGTGAGAAACTGTTCGCGAGAAAAGCCATCATTACGGGGCAAATCCATTAGGGAAATTAGAGTTCGCAAACTTTGTGATGGCAAACACACTTCCTAAGGATTTCCCACGCAGCTTTTAAGGAAGAGCCCAAAAATAGCGTGGAATAACGTTGGCGTGGCTTCCACCGGTTGTTTACCGTCAGGGCGACAAACTTTTCGGATAGCCAGTGGAGCTGTTGGGAGGAGAGTCGCCGCTAAACCAGTTAGAAAGTCATTAGGGGAGTGCGCGCTAATTAGCGCAGGGGTGCCAACTGTTGACCTGCTCGCGGCGGTCAGTAGCCGCGGCAGTGCTGCAATCAAGGATAATGTAGTGGGAAACACAAGAGTGACTGCATACGACGCGACGGTAGTAATAGACAACGTGTCACTGCAAGCAACAGTGATAAAAGTGTGACTGAAAAGCTGCTGATATTGTAATAACATTTTTTACTAATTTACGCTCCAAAGATAAAGAAAATTTGATGGATATGCTTATAGTTAAGAGCCTACCGTAATTTAAGATAATTTAAAGGCGCAGTTTGTGATAATACGCAAGATTTTGGGATTAATTTTCGTTAAGTATTGACTTATAGCCTGTACCCGCTGTTACGGAAGTCCGAGGGGCTTTTCGCCTTTTGGCAAGCAGCTTTGATCCGAAAGTGGCACCGCTCAGAAGCAGTGGCCGCCACTTATGGAGAGGCTGGAAATAGTAGCAGGTGTTTTTGTGCATATATAAAGAGAGTATTGTGTCATAAAGTGTAGACACGTTGAGAATTCCGAGGCAGAAGGAAGTAAGAAGTTGTCGAAGTCTCAAGAGAATAGAGATGCAGCTATACCGCTGATAGAAAACACTCGATTATTAGTGTTCTTCCAACAATCTTCAAGCTATAGGAAGCTGCTGACTAGAGTGATGCGTACAGTGACTGATGACTTCAAGATGCAGTAACACATTTCTCGACGTAAAATTGGTTATCTGCTAAAAGGTATGTTACATACGAATCATAACTATGTTTTATCTTTAATGCAACCCTTAGGGATACTGCCACCAAATTCCCCCACTTTAAAAATAATTATACATATTGATAAAAAAAATCACTTACTGAATACCGAGAAAGCTTTAATACTCGGATTATTGACGAAGTTGTTCCTTTGATCGAAGCTTAGGACTTCCAGATATGATACATTTTAAGGCCAAACGAATACAGTGCAGAGCGTATCAGAAGTTAATATAGCATATCACATGTTGCGGAATCCAATGATGTTACGTAGAGGGCAAGATGGATATTCAGACTCGGTGATGCAAACTTCTACTAGCGAACCATTTTCAAAAATAATTTGTTGGTGTGGCTTTAAACAAAGCTCAGGCACGATAAAACAGACAATTTAATAAATGCAGATTCCTCTACAGAAGTACAGTTACACTGTATGCTAGCGTAACCAAGCATATGAATCACAGAGCCTATAATTATTCATAAAACACCCTCCATTCATGAACAGCGTACATATATAAAGAAAATCAAATTATTTAAACCACTAGTTGAAAAATCATCAGAATTAAGTCCCTACCAAAATAATTTAAGAAGCCGGTCCAGGTATTAGTAGTCCACAGGAACTAAGTCGCTGACAAAAGTTAGTATTCTACACATAAAAAAATCCAATAGGAAAGAGAATAATGAAATGAACACCTAACAGAATATAAAGCAGCAGCATATAAACACAAACCCAAAGGTATAAGGCGGAGGAGTGATGGAATAGGGGAGAAGTCAAAAGGCATAACTTACTAGAAAAAGAAGAAAACTAATTTGTGGGCGTAAAAGTTTGATTTCGTATCTGAGCACTGCGTGAGGAGATATGAATACAATCGCAATTGGAACCAATATTTGTAACGCAGGGCTTCCTTTAGTTCATGAAAGGCTAAACGTGTAGAGGCAACTAATGAGTTTTTCTGGCTTCTGCAACTCAAGATAAAGTATTACAGAGTAATTACACAGGAAATGATCGAAAATTTTACGCTCTAGTTATAAATACGGAAGTATATTGTCACACTCGCTGTCAGTGGCAGCAATAAATCCGCAATACTTGCTCAGAAGAATTTTGTTTCATAACTGCTTAGGGGCTTAGAATGTACATTTAATAATGGACACTCCAGGAGCCTCTCAATACGTAGATAATGGAATTCCGTAGCGTGCAACATTTGCTTTGTGGCTGTTCCGTTCATTGCCAGCTGTGGCAACAGAGGTAATCCTGGAGACAGCCGGCGGTTGTATCCCGTTAATTCCCTCGGCTCATAGCCCTTTGCGGTGCAATCATAGCGCTCCGCAGCCCATTCACAGAGGCGGCACCTGGAGGCGGATGGCACTAGCTGCAGTTGTAGACGCCGAGGCAGCTTGGCTTGCTGTCTTAATTAAGCCCCACGGAGACTGTACAGGAGGAACTGCAATGCACAGGTCTTCCACGAACCGAGATAGTAATTACACAACAGAGTCGACGAGAGCCATCTCAGATTTATTTTTCACTTTACCTTTAAGATTGGTCGACTTTATTAGAATCGGGAAAGAAGTTTGGGAGGATGGGGATAGGGAACGGAATACCCTGCCCTATTGGAGTTATTAAAAAAACTATCGCGGTTAATTGACAACACCGTCGATTAACTTTTTACCTGACTTTTATTTCATTGAAACACTCAACGAACATACACGAACAAAGAATCTTTCTAGAACGCTAACAATAGTCCAGCAACAGAAATCGCACAAAAATCATTATAAAACGTAAAAAATTACTTATAACCACAATGAAACATTTTAAAATTATATTAGAAAACATTTGAACAACAAACTGGTAAAATTAAACAATTCTGAACATTCATAATCCCACTCAAAACATTATAGTTTACGCAACATTGCTGGTAAAAATCTTTTAATAAACATTTCAGACACTGTACTGCTTTTAATTAAATTATAGTTCCTTTAAACCATCTTCAGCCTTAAAAACACTACGCATTAATAGGAAGAAGTATACAAATTCACAATTAATCACTGTTTATCTCTCTCCTGCACCAAGATAATTAACAAACCTTTTATCTCGTTACTTTGCTTTTATACTCCGTGACAGCCTATTATTTAAACTGAGTGCGGTTAATTGCTTCATTTTTAAGCACCAATAAACTAATTTAAGCAATAAATTTAAAAACATTAGCTTAATATTTCAAACCAAAACACTATTTTTAATTTTGTTTTTGTTTCCTCCATGTTTTCAGACTTTTAGTTTTGCTCCACGATACTCATTTCACGCATAGTATATTTTCTTCATGATGTCAGCGTTTTTTATATGCGTGACAAATTGTGCTGAGGGAAATAAGACGATGTGGCTTGTTGCATAATGCAGCGTGATACTGCATTTCTGAGTTCCGAGCGGGTTAACATCGTACACCAAGAAATTAACGAGCAGTTACGTTCGGTCCTACCATTCTGGAGATTCCGGGTTCAATTTCCCGTCCAGCTATATAGCTTCTATGGTTTCTCGAACTCATGTACACATGAGAAATATTTAAGTCAAATTAAAAAGCAATTGTGAATCTCGTTTTCGAATAGGTTACGCGAGACGTGCGCAGGAAGGTGGGGTATATCGTTTCTAGAATCACATTTTAAATAGAAAAACAAAAAGATGTCCCTCGCCAAATGTTGAATGGAGGGAGCGACGACAATCTTTCAACTATAGCAGAAGGCGGATACGCGAACAATGACCTGTGCCAGCGGTAACGAATCAGTTTACGAACGGTGGGCCAACACCCCAACTTGTCCTGTGAGTTTAATCAACAAACCTCAGTCCAAACGCATAAATTTAACTTAGAAACGATAAACGACGGCGGTGCGTAAGTGTTCACGAGAGCCGCGAATTCGTATAAACAGTGGATAGAAATTTAGTTTTTAGAACCAGCGACGCTGCTAAAGAAACTGACCCGCAGTAATGCAATAAAATCTGCTCTAAAAGATGTGCGTGTCAACAAATACCGAATTCCCGATATGAAAAACAGTTATATATGTTATTTCTTTTACGATAAATACTTGTATGCACTACCAGAAAAGTTGTTGAGATGACTAGCTGTATGTGAAACAGCAATGTGTTGAAAACAAGGGAAGGTCAGTGCATCAGAGTTGTCTTCTAGATGTTCAGGGTTCAATTCCTCAGCAATGTGCCTTTATTTGCTCCTGTCTTAATACATCTGCCACTATCTGATTGTATTTTCTCTCATACTTCATCGTATATCATAGGTCAGAATGCCAGAACGCGTTAATCCGCTGTTTCGTCGAATCAGTTGGCCAAAGTTCAAGTCGAGCTTGTGGAAGACCGCCAACGCGGCCGGGCCGGACGTGGTTTCTGGGCGGTTTGTACAACCATAAACGAAAATACTGGACCCGTGCCCCGTTTCCTATTTCACGGGGCTTGGCCAAGTGCCTGGAAGAGCCGCCGCAGAGGTTATCTGGATGTATGACCTGCGTGTCGCAATGAATTTTAAGATTTGGATTCATTCATAGTATAGGGTTAGACTAAATGATTCATGTGGTTTCAAAACACTTCCTATTGAAAAGTATATGACCTACACAGACTAGTGATACATGAAAAGATACATAAACTCACCAAGTTTAAAAGCCCGCATGGTGTCTGGTATGCAAGATAAATGGCAGCAGTGGACAAGATGGCGGAAAAGCAGGAGAAGAGTTATCGTGTTTTAGAATACGGTAAGCCAGGATTATCGCAGGTGTGTGTTGTTACCACAACTGATTACTGGTTCCTCCACTATCATCCTAGAGCAGGATGGGGCTCCACCTCACTGGAGTTCAAAAGTCTGCGACTTTCTCAACAGAGAACTGCCACATCGCAAGATAGGGCTGTTTTCATGGCACCCCAGGACGCCAGATCTGACCACATGTGATTAATTTTTGTGTGGTTATGTGAATGACAAAGTTTATGTACCCCGCAATCTCAACAACATTGCAAGAATTACAGGAACGGATCACAGCTGCTGTGACGGACATTGGTAGAAACATGCAATCTAACGTATGGACGGAACTTGATTACCGTTCGAATGTGTGCCGGATGGCTAAACACATACAAATTGAATATTTATAGTATGTACCTGCAATTTATTGACTTTATGTATATTTCCATGTATCACTCGTCTTTAGAGGTCGTATATTTTTCAATACACAGTGTTTTGAAACTCGATGAATTGTTTAAGCTAACTTTGTATACTGTGTTTATTCAGTATTGCAAGAAATTCTGTAAGTTTTCCTATGATAAGAATAAACTGATAGGAGTCTAACTATCTTATTTCGGTTATAAATTATAAAATTCTGCGATATTCTGAATAGTGTCAAATTTAAGTGCTTAACATAGCAATGTGAATTTTTTAAAAAGTAGTTATTCTTTAGAAAAGGTACCTGTGATATACATATAGGATGTAAATACGTGGTAAGGGATATTGCAACTGATGCGATTAATGAGTAGTACTCCGTCCACCCAAGCACGATATTGCGCAACTTTCATAAAATTTTCTGATTGTTATACCCCAGGAGATAAAAAAATCTGGATACACAGAACATTATAGTCACCACAGCTGATATATGGAACGCAAAACTACTGATGGTAAGTGCATAAAAAACAGAAAAGTTCATTAATACTTATAATATGAAACAAATAAAATAAAACCCCACCAACCGATATCAAATAAACTTCAAGACGGTTAAAAAGCATCTCTTACATCTTCACTGACAAACAGAAACAAGAAGTATCACAAATTAATTCTACAAACCCCACATTAAGAAGACAATCCAGATTCCATAAAATGAGGCCTATTGTAAATTTCTGAAAAGCTTCCTCATACTTCCGCGTCAAAGTAAAAGAAAGTTTTAACTCAGAGTTACACATTTCACAATGACAGAACGACGAGGAGTACAAAAACCTCAGATGAAATCAAATACATATAGATACATAAATCAGCAGCACTTCTATCATTTGATGTAGAAAATGTGTACATCAATATAACAAATATAGGAAGTGTGTAAATAATAATCAGAATTATCAAAGAACATCATACAATATCACGCATACACACAAAGTGAAGCCATAGACATACTAAAACTTTTACTTCAACAGCCGCTATTACACTCAGCATGATGGATTTTCTAAATTCAGCGACATTAGCAAATATTTTAATAAACCGTGTAAAAAATGAAATATTGAAAAACATCAACCACAAGAAATGGTAGAAAAACATACATTTGTTTAGATATATTAATGACATTACCTGTTTTATATCAGCCAGATGTAAAAATTACCAAACTACACACATACATCATCTCTGTATATAAAAATATAAAATTTAAACTAGAAAAAGAATCATATGGAAAACATAACTTCTTCGATCTCCACAAAACTGCCCGCAAAAAAAAAAAAAAAAAAAAAAAAAAAAAAAAAAAAAAAAAAAAAAAAAAAAAAAAAAATACAGGAAACAAACTACAACAGATGTTACAATAAGTTTAAAATCATCCACTAAGATATTAAGAAGCATGAGTAAGACACATGCCGAATCGACTGAGCAGTACGCCCCAAAAGAAAGCAAATTTACATTTCAGAACATCATATAATCATCCACAAAGTCAGCGGAAATGGATATAAAAGAACAGAAAATACAGCAAGTAAATAGAGATATCAAAAAACGAATACTAAAAACAACATAACAGCTCCTCAAGGAACAAATCTAAACACCCTCATGAACTCAAAATTAGTAACTATTGACTTATGTTAGCAAAAATACGCAAGTAATAGCAAACATTCTAAAAAAAAAAAAATGACTCAACATGGCATTTAGAACAAACAACCAACTGCAGAAAAACATCAGAAACAACACACAAATCAGCAAATTCCACAACTTAGTTATGTACTAAATAACATGAAATGATTGTAATGCACTGTACATAGGCCAAATATGTAAAAAAATAAATTGAAACAAGATAGAAAGCACAGCTAGAGGCATTAAAACACAATAATCATTCAACATACCATTAAAAAAAAACACACAAACATTAATATTCCAAGAGAAGCGCCACATTCAGAAACAACTGGGCGATGGAAAGCATATATTAAATGAATACACAAACCTGACAGATCCGACACTGTGCACAATATTCAAAATAAAGTAAGAAACACGGCCACCAACCATGATTAGACACACCACCACACACCAGCACAACTCAACATATTAATCATGAATGTGTTTCCAAACGTCCGCTGCCCATCAAATAAAAACGGAAGACAGGCGCGGAGAGAAAACAGTATCACTCAGCGTTACACATTCATAAGGTAAACAAAATACCGGCAGATACGAGACCAACCGCCGGGAATAATGTGTAGGAATAAACAAATGCAAAACAGTGGAAAATGTAAGTAATTCAATATTCCTACAAGAATTTAACTGTACCATAAAACAAGGTAATTAGATGTATTCGCACTCATCGCTAGAACCGCTGAATATTCTTCTGAGAATGAAACGCGTTAGGTGAAAAATAACAAATTCAATTGTATACAATTCTGATATTAAGTATTCACACAAATTGAATTTCTTGCAAATTAGGAAACGGACCACAACATCCACTTAAAAAAAAAAAAAAAAAAAAATGTTTCCGGCAAGTATCTCCCTGTTAATTCTGGTAAAAAGTAGGCCACAACTTAAAATTATCTACCAATGCTGAGATTATAAATTCAATGCAAACAACATGGCTTTGAATAAAAAGGGAATTAAACTAAAAAATAGTACTTCTTAACTAGTACTTTAATATCTATTGTCGACAAATATGAAAAAATTCGCAAGTTATACGAAACCGTGAGATTTCATAAAAATCTGATCCCCCCCCCCTCCCCGAATATGGTTACTGGATTTAAGAAAGTTTGCAAATTTTTTTCATAATGGTTTTACACCACGTTTACGTTGAGCGATCCAGTGACGGGAAAACTACCAAACTGTAGCTACTGTTTTACCAGCTAGTTGTTATGAAACTTAATGCCTCTACTAATGTTTATCAGGAAAGAATATTTGTTGAGTTTTAATAGAATTTTGAATATTTTAAGCGAAGAGTTAAAGAAAATACGATGAACAAAATATATTAAATGATGAATCAGTATGATACCTCCCTCGGTAATTAACGTACTCGTTCTGCAGCCAATTAATGGTGATTTCCTTTAATCACTTCGTCCTCCAATATACAGTTCACTGTCGTTGGTCGCCAGAGGGGTTTACCATCCCCCAAAGGTTAAATAGTACTGCTTTGAATATATTGAATGGTTCCATGAAATGAAAACACCAACAAATCGCTTCATATTTGTTTCTTCATGTGCTTCGTATTACATTACACGCGAATAAGGCAATGGACTCGTCCTAAGATATTAAAGCGCAAATACACCAATATTCCAGTGATTAAACTCATAAACGACTACTTGACGAACCACAAACAAAAATCCTAAAAACTAGTGACGACTGACTCTTCTCGCTATCTCCGCGCGTTTAAATAAGCACCAGAGATATATACAGAACAGAATAAAGAGTGTCAACAGACATTTCTCGAGCGCTAACAGTCGAGTTTACGGTTAAATTCATACAAAAACAGTCACTCAAAACTTTTTTGAAACATTTTAAAATGGAAATTAAAGCTATTTAAAAGTATTTACACACAAAATTATCAACTTCAACTGGTCCAAACAGTTGAGAATTGTCCTCTAAACATCGTGGTTCATATGTACACTTACAATTACAAACTTTTAATTAATGTTTCATACATTATACTGTCATTGAACGTATTGCTTATCATTTATAAAGTTTCTCTTCATAAAACACTGTTCATTTTCGAGTGCATGACGAATATACGCCAGTTCACAATTAATCACACGAAAAATACATAAATCCACATTTAATCAACTCTCATCTTGCTATTCATAATCCTTAAAATAAAATTTCATAAAAGAAATGGGTTGAGGACTGTTATAAGCACTATTACCAAATTTTTATCAACATTTCATAATTGCATAATAAACTACGAAGTTTTGTTTTCATCTCACATTAGTACTGGAGTCAGTCATATAGGGGTGAAATATTACAACTTTCATTCGGAACAATTTCGGCATGGATCCGTGAATTTACAGAGTACGGGTCATCATAAACTGGCTAAATGTTTCAGTCACCTTTCTATACTCACCTGAGAGATGCACATATGTTTCCGCAATGTCGAAAATGTTTATAGACCTGGAGGGGACTTCAAACAGTGGCCCTCCCCACCCGCAGCTACCTGCTGTCCGTATGTTGATATTCAGAAATTGATTGGCTGCCATCCCGCCGTGGCGGAAAATTTACACAGCCCATCATCTAACAAAAAAAAAAAAAAGCCATGTCCGCGCCGATATGAATACGGTCAGCTCTTGCCGCCTGCTGAGCAGGAATTCTGCCGGTTTATTTTTTTATTTTTTGCTCTGCTGGACGATAACACTCAGCCTACGACGCTTGACCTCTGACATTTCGGCTCTGCTCTTCACGTTCCTTCCACACTGGGCTATGATCGTGCTTTCATTGAAGGTTGGAAATTTGGTTCTGATCAGGTAATATTTCTATTGAATAAAAACCAGCGAATAACAAAAATCCTCATTTACTTTTTAAAAACCAATGCTCATAAACTCAACTTAAATGCATGGTGCATCTCTCACAGTGAAAAGAAAATTAAGAGTTTTAAAACTTTCAGGCGTATTATTGACAATACGGAAATGTTTACTTATGTCAGCTTTCTTACGTTCACCCTAACGATATACATATCAATGCGTATTTTTATTTATACATATCATATTTCGACATACGCAGCTTCTTAGCACCTGGACGAGCTACTTAAATAGTGAACAACCAATAGGGAAATAGATGTGATCAACAAATATCTGTCTCCAGATTTTCACTTCTTTACCTTGTTTCAAATCTAATGAGGTCCACATGCTTTGAGTATTCATGCAGAGCTAAGTGACTGCTGTTTCAAACACACTTTTCGGTGATATCCCAGAAAACTAATTAATTTACTGGCGTGAGTTATCATGTCAGATTCCATGTATTTTCAAGTATCTTACTGCGGAGTGTCGCTGAATGTGTATTTGACATTTGAATCTTTTTAAGAACTCATGTTTATAAGTATATTAACAGAAATCGAAAAATATATTTGCGCCCGACGTGGTTATGACGTTCAGGAAGACAAAATTAATAATATACAAAGCAGGGATTCGCTTAGCGGCTTATTGTATACCATCTGGTATAGAAGAGAATGATAAAGGTTATTCAGCAAGAAAATACACTGAAGAGTTAAAGAAACTGGTATACCTGCCTAATATCGTGTAGGGCCCCCGCGAGCACACAGAAGTGTCGCAACACGAAGTGTCAAGCACTCGATTAGTGTCTGAAGTAGTGCTGGATGGAACTGACACCATGCATCCTGCAGGGCTGTCCATAAATCCGTAAGAGTACGAGGGGATGGAGATCTCTTCTGAACGGCACGTTGCAAGGCATCCCAGATATGTTCAATAATGTTCATGTCTGCGGAGTTTGGTGGCCAGCGGAGGTGTTTATACTTAGAAGAGTGTTCCTGGAGCAACTCAGGACGTGTGGGGTGTCGCATTGTCCTGCTGGAAATTGCCCGAGTCCGTCGGTATGTACAATGGACATGAATGGATTCAGGTGATCAGCCAGGATGCGAACGTATGTGTCACCTGTCAGAGGCGTATCTAGAGGTATCAGGAATCCCACGTCACTCCAACTATACCAGTTTATTTTGCTCTTCAGTGTAACTTGTCTAAGAATAAGTCATTTTCTTATGTAAAATAAAATAGAAAATAAAAACAGAACTCATAGACATGTAGTCCTACCTTCAGTGAATCTAAGATGATTTTTATCGTCAATTGTGATCTATTATCATAAAGCAGTACATTTTTTTATCACCGCGGATAGCCAACACACAACGTATAGAGTAGTGTACCTTCCTGATTATTTATTGCTCAATGTTATGGTATCAGTTGGGAGCTTTACAGTAAACCTCGTCGGACCCATGTTACTCGAGCTTAGATCATATACACTTGCTCTTTTCCAGACTTGTTCCGCATACGCAACAACAAGCTTTCCCGTTTCCTCTCCAGAGCGGACTGATAAAAAGAAGTTTCTGAAGACAAAATATCGCCCAATCTTAATGTACTGAGGTAATAGCCCTGAGATCGCTCCTCTTATCAGTGGACAGTGTGTGTGGCACATCCCAACATGCGCCCTTGTTTATTTCTACATCCACCAAGAAGAGGCAGAGGTAGCCAGTATTCGAGTTCTGCGGCTCTGATACAATTTTTAAGCTCATGAAAACACTTACAGTGGTTTCACACACCGGTATGTCTAAGGTGCTGAGATTCACAACTGAATATATTAAAATAAGACCAATAATCACACAGTTAGTTAATCGTGCCATATGACACCCTGAAATGGGTTATTATTTTTGCAGACTTGAGTTATAGAAAAAAAGTAAGACAAAGGTTTGTATATGCGGTGTTAGTTTCTTTCAAATTAGATACGGAACGAACTTTTTATGAAGTGCCCATTTCAAGCGTGAGAGAAAGAAATCAATGGCACTATTTACATACCACATTATGGAACAAATAACTGAAAAATGCATTGCAGAAACAACTTGCAGTTTCGAGATTACAGTAGAATATTCAATTTCTCTACCAAAAAAAAAAAATAATAATAATAATAAAAAAGGCTGAAATATGTGCACAATGTTCTACGAGTTTAACACGTTTTCCATGTTAATTCTTAGGTATTGATTGGAGAAACTATAGGATAAGCAGAGATCGATGCTGACGTTATTAGCTTTTGCGAATGGTTTTCTTGATTTAGTGGTGAATGTGGATTCTACTCTGGGCACGCTCTTGCCCTTGGGGTTGGAAACGGCCCCTAAGGCGGATGAATCAAAAATGATCAACGGCATGGGGATGCAGAAGGCAACGGGAAACCACTGCATTAAAGACCCAAAGAGTATCCCGAGGACATGTAATCATCTCAAATTACATATATCATGATGGCTTCTTCTTGGGTAAAAATATTCCGGAGGTAATATAGTCCCCCAATCGGATCTCCGGGTGGGGACTGCTCAAGGAGGAGTCATCAGAATGGATAGAAACATTCTACGAGACGGAGCGTGGAATGTTAGAAGTCTGAATAGGACAGGTAGGTTAGAAAACTTAAAAAGGGAGATGGAACAACTTAAGTTAGATGTTGTTGGCATTAGTGAGATTAAATGGAAGGTCGCATAGGATTTCTGGTCTGGGGACTACAGGATAATTAACACACAAACTGTCAATGGAGTCACTGGTGTAGGATTTGTAATGAACAAGAAAGTAGGGAAACGGGTGAGTTAATATGAACAGTTTAGTGACTGGATTATTTTGATGAGGTTAGAAACTAAGCTCGTCCCAACCACATTAGTACAAGTGTATATGCCAACGTCACAGGAAGATGACGAAAAAATAGAAAAAATATACGCTGAAATTGAAGAATTAATCCAATATGTGAAGGGGAAGGAAAATCTATTAATCATGGGTGACTGGAATGCAATAGTGGGAGAAGGAAAAGAGGGGAATACTGTAGGAAGTTTTGGTCTAGGAGAAAGAAATGAGCGAGGAAGCAGGTTGCTAGAATTTTGTGAAAGATATAAGCTAGTAGTGGCGAACACACTGTTTAAGAAACATGCAAGAAGAATATACACCTGGAAACGTCCTGGGGATACAGGCAGATATGAGCTAGGTTATATCATAGTCAAACAGCGATTCAGGAATAAAGTTCTAGACTGTAAAGCGTACCCAGGAGCAGACATAGACTCTGACCATAATTTGATAATAATGAAGTGCAGGTTAAAATTTAAGCGAAGAAGGAAACAGTATAAACAGAACAGACTGGTAGTGAATAAACTGAAACAATCTAGCACAAGAGAAAAATTTGCAGAAATGGTAGACTTAGGTCTAAGAAGTAACTCTGAAAGGAGTTCAACCGAGGACGAATGGAATGCATTAAAGACTGAAAAAATGAAAGCTGGTAAAGAAACATTAGGCTTTAGGGAACAAGCTGCCCGAAGACCTTGGATCACAGAAGAAATTTTGGAGCTGATGGATCAGAGGAGAAGGTACAAAAATGCTCAGGATGAAGCAGGAAGAAAGCAGTACAGGCAATTTAGAAATCAAATAAATAGGAAATGCAAAATAGCAAAAGAAAAATGGCTACAAGCAAAGTGTGAAGAAGTAGAAAAGGAAATGGTCGTAGGTAAAGTAGATGTTGCCTACAGAAAGATCAAACAGAATTTTGGAGAAATGAAGAAAAGAGGTATGAACATTAAAGCTGCCGATGGGAAACCTCTTTTAAGCTCAGAAGATAGAGCTAACCGATGGAAAGAATACATTGAGAAACTGTATGTTGGGAACGACTTGAAAAATAGTGTAATAGAAAAGGAAGGCGATGTCGACATTGATGACTTAGGAGATCCTGTTTTGAGGACAGAATTTAATAAAACTCTGAATGACTTGAAAGCAAATAAGGCAGTTGAAATTGATGAGATCCCTGCAGAGCTTCTTAAATCCCTAGGAGAGGAAGGAATCGAAAGAATATTCAAGCTGATATCAAAAAGTTATGAAACAGGAGAAATTCCAACTCATTTTAATAAAAATATCATCTTCACACTTCCAAAGAAAGCACTAGCCGACAAATGTGAGAATTATCGCACCATTAGTCTAACAACACATGCTTCAAAATTATTGACCAGAATAAAATACAGAGAGATGGAAAGGGTAGTAGAAGATATAGTAGGTGAAGATCAGTTTGGGTTTTGGAAAAATCGCGGTACAAGGGAAGCAATTCTGTCTCTAAGATTAATACTTGAAGGGCGGATCAAGAAAAACAAAGATACTTTTATGGCATTTGTTGATTTAGAAAAAGCTTTTGATAATGTTAGGTGGGACAAGATGTTCAAAATTTTAAAGAAGTCAGGTCTAAAGTATCGAGATAGAAGAATAAACTATATAAGAATCAAGTGGCTGTAATAAAAGTAGAGAATCACGAGAGACATGCATCGGTTAAAAAGGGTGTGAGACAAGGTTGTAGTCTATCCCCGTTAATATTCAACTTGTATGTAGAAGAAGCAATGAAGAAAGTCAAAGAAAAATTCCATGTGGTATAAGTGTTCAGGGAGAAAAAATCAGTATGCTACGATTTGCTGACGACATTGTCTTGTTAGCAGAGAGGGCTGATGATATTGAGAAGTTACTGAATGGCATGAACAAAATACTGAAGGAAGATTTTTGACTGAATATAAAACAAAGCAAGACAAAAGTGATGAAATGTAGCAGAAATGATACCAATACTAGTGGATTAAATATAAAAATAGGATCGGATGCAATAGGAGAAGTAAGAGAATTCTGTTACTTGGGAAGTAAAATTACAACCGATGGCCGAAGCAAGAATGATGTTAAAAGCAGAATAGCACTAGCAAAAAGAGCCTTCATGAAAAAGAGAAACCTTTTAGTTTCAAATATTGTTCTAGGAATTAGAAAGAACTTTTTAAAACTCTTTGTGTGGAGCAAAGCACTTAATGGTAGCGAAATATGGACTTTAGGAATACCGGAAAGAAAGAAAATTGAAGCATTTGAAATGTGGTGCTACAGAAGAATGCTGAAAATTAAGTGGACAGACAAAGTAAGAAATGAACGAGTTTTGGAAATGATGGGTGAGTAAAGAAGTTTGTGGAAGAAGATTACAGAATGAAGAGACAGGCTGGTAGGTCATATTTTGAGACATGCAGGATTGGTTAATTTGTTAGTGGAGGGAACAGTCGAAGGTAAGAACTGTAGAGGAAGACAGAGATTAGAATATATGATGCAGATAATTGAGGACGTGGGCTGTAAGGGGTATGTAGAAATGAAGAAGTTAGCACAGGATAGGAAGGGATGGAGGATAGCATCAAACCAGTTGAAAGACCGACGACAGCAAAAAAAAAAAAAAAAAAAAAAAAAGAAGTGGATTTAACAGTAGAATTTCTTTTGTCATTAATACCTGTAATTTCTACAAATAAAACCTTAGTGAATCAATATAAAATTCTAAAAAACAAAGGCCAAAGTGTTATCCGAGCTAAACGCAGGGAGACTGTCCCAGTTATTCAAGTTTACACTTCCGCACAACTTCTCGCACTTAAACTTTCAGAGTTACTCGACACTCATAGCAGTTTGTTGACCCGGATGGTATTTCAGAGTTAACCAAAACTTTCTGATCTCAGATCTGATGTCATAAGATATAATGAACAGGTCGTGCAGTTATCGAGACAAAGTCTATTTTATCTCAGAAATCAGCAAAAAGCGTTAGAATTAAATCAATCCAATTTTAGCGACGAGATTAGAGACAGCAGGTGGCGTAAAAAATCCGAATCTGGTATATTTATCAGTAAAATGTAGCATCTGCACCGCATCAGTATTATTTATTTTTATCTATTTTTTTTTCAATTTCAGGTGGTAAAATTGGTGATTACAAAATGACTATTCGAACAAATGACACTCAGAGCCCATGTCCTATAAAGACAGGCTTTAAAATCTTTAGCATTTTCTAGTAATTGCTTGAATTCACAATATTTTTTCTTTTTTGTAGATGGTTTGCGGTTCGTCGATTAAATGCCGTTAGAGACGTGAGAGAATTAGAGGCAAAGAAATGGAAGGACTTCAGCCGTGGCCATTTGAAGGAACCATCAAGTTATTTTGCGAAACCCTGAAAACATATAGCTGAACCATTCTACTTTTGAACTTGTCTCATGAAGAGAACCGATTTACAACAAACTAAGCGGAGAGTACTTACCACAGTTTCTCCAGCAAATTTTTTAAAGTTGTGCCTGTACATGAAATTTATCAACAGATGATACACAAACTGAGAGTGAGAAAAACATAGCCCGATCAACCCATATAACATTATAGAGTCTTACACTCTTTATCCGTCTGTTTGTCACTGTTCGATTAGTATTCAAAATTTCGTGACAAAATATGTTGTTTTTACCTAAAAAAAGTATCATATGTCCTTCATAATTATACCTAGTATTTCTCTGTCAAAATTAATCAAAATTCGTTCAGCAGTTTAGTCGTGAAAAATTAACAGACAGAGTTATTTTCGCATTTCTTATATTACATTAGAGTAGATTTATTTCATTCTTGCAGTCGCAAATCAAATGTTTTCCTTTGGTCTTTGTACCGTCTATTCAGACATGCTAAGTGATTCGGCTTGAGCCAGAGCCAACTCGTGTTTGAGATACGGCAGGTCAGAGAGGGATAGAGACAAAAGCGGGGATGTTCCGCGGCTGGAGAGCTCCGTGATATATTGGACAGCTGTTTACTCTCGAGGAACATAACGGCAGCCAGCCAGCCAGGTGCACAAACAGCAGGTGTGCTGGACCTCCGATACGGCCATAATATCTCCTGCTCTGCCTTTTAACGTTGTAGCGTTTCATTACATTAACCTTGTTCAGGCCAGAGAAACTAGCTGTTGGACAAACTCCAGCTATTCTCTAATTGAAATAGCTTTTGTACCTGAAAGCTCGGAGTCTGCTTGCTCTTGAATCTCTCGCATTCTCTTTGTGCTACTGTATACCAAGCGCTGGCGACCTACCTTGTGCGTCAAGCTCACAATTTTCTGCGTTACAAGAGTTATTATTATTTATTGGATGATGCGTCTCCTGACTAGGAAAATCTACTTACCTGCCGGCCTGAAGCCCTAAACCCTTTTTGTAGCATACAGTCGTCCTGTCAGTGGAATCATTTCGAGAATATCTGCTGGGGAATGCAGTACCGCTGGGGAATGCCTTTTCACCGCGACCCTAATCGCTTCATTCTCTTTCATTTAGGGGAGCAACAAAATCAGAACGGTAGAGAGCGTGAATCAGAGGAATATTGTACTGGCCAAGGAAGCCTAAACCGTCTGTGGCTCCGTTGCGATAGAGCTGACTTTGCAAGCATAGAAACGACGCTTTTTGGTACATCCGGTAGTAAAGATAAGCCACTGGTTTAGGAACCATGCTGTCCCCATGCTTTTGAATGAATAATATTACTGCCATAGGCCTAAGGAAAAGAAGCATTCTAATCTTAGGCTTACAGATGCTCTCCGCAATCCATATATATCCATGCAATCCATTCGATCACCCAAACGCCAAATGGAATGACAGTCGATGAAGCTGGTTTGATGCTTAAGTGTAATTTTTATTCCCAGTGTTAATGGCTGCAGTTGTGTGGATATTATCATTCTTGTGTAAATTCTATGAGAAACATTCAAACTTTACGCTTGCGGATATTCTCCACGATCGGTTTATATCCATGAAATGTATTTGATTACCCAAAATTCGGAATGGAGTCACAGTTGAAGAAGCTGCTTTGGTACCTAAGTATGGTTTTTGTAAATTCTGGTTTAAATTATAACCATTACTATATCAACCAGTAAATTAAACAAACTTCTCGTAATGATCCATCGAGCCAGCCAATTTCCTCTACTCGAAAGAAAAAAAACGCTCGCATAGTCTTTCACCAGTATGCGGAGAATGATCGACCTCAGCCGTAAATGCAGTGTGTAATAAAGGTTTCATCTGTCTTTCCTACATCAAATGTATTATATCTAAAAGGTGTTTTTGTGATGCATCATTTTTCTCCCTTCATACTCAACCAAAATCGATGAATAAGACATTATTTTAAAGATTAAATTCCCCACTATGGTAAAATTTTTAATTAAGAAGGAATTTTTCAAAATTAAACCGATAAATGGTAAACTTATGAACAATCAAAGTCACTGGGTTAGCGATAGTTCAGAATCAAGCCGCTAGGCCTCACTGTCGTCGATAAGTAGTGTTCGTACTAACCGCTAGATAGCAGCACCATATATCACAGAGATATTTATGAACTGTGTGTGTTTTGTAGAGGAGTTATTCGAAAATCTTTGTTTCTGTTAGGAAAACAATTCATTATTTCTAATCGTTTCTTTAGACGTTTTAATTGTTTTCGTTATGTTCCTGTTGAAAAATAAAAAATTGCTACAAATAAGGTATCGTATATCATCAACGAAATTTTTGCTCAGGCCACTAAGCTAAAAGGAAAAGATGACGCATCTGTGTGCTTTGTTCGGCTGTGCAGGTGGCTACACAGAACGCCCAACCTGTCAGGTCTTAACTTGTCTGATCCGAGTGAAATGGTCTCACGCAGGACGAAACAGCGTTTCGCACTCGTGCACTTCATTAGGCACTGAGCGACTGGCGCCGTTTCCACTTACCAGTGGTTACTGGAAATTTCTAATTAGTAGTTAAAATTCTTCTCTGCATAAATTAATATTTTTCAACGATTTCGTGCCAATCTGAAGGGTTATTATAATCGAAAACAAGATTTCAAGAATACTACAGTGATATCACAGTTTTAACACAAATAAGGCCGTTTTTTTCCTTACACCTTGCCATTTATTAATATATTGATACGAAAAGCGTCTCTTTAACTGTTCAAACAGTAGATGTAATTTTATCTGTAAAAAATATATATTTATCAGTGAGAGTGTAGTAAACCATAATGGACCGGTATAACTAAATCACTATATAACAGTCTTCAAACCTAAAATTAAATGTAATTGTATTTTATAAAGTATTGGTAGTAAGCTAGAGTCTTGTTGAATATGATCTGGTATGTTTGTTTTGCAATTTCCTGTAAATCAATGTATATAGAGTTTATTATGAAAAGAAATTATTTGGATGCCATTTAATATGTTTAAGAATAGAATTATGTAAGATAATTGCTTAAATGTTCGTAATTCCAAGTGTTAATGCAAGTTACAATGTCTAAAGGACAATTTACGACAGTTTAAAAATGATTTATGTGAATAATTTTGTGTTTAAGTACTTTTAATTTTCCATTTCTGGACCATTTTGTAATAATGTTAAATGATTATGTATTAATTCTGATTGTTTTTGATATGTTTCAATTGTTTAAGTATTGTTAATGTTCGAGAATCATCTGGCGGAAGCTTTCGAAGTGTTCTAGATATTTCGGTGGAGTTTATATAAAGCGATAATCCAAGACAGAGAAACAGTTTACAGTTTTACAGTTAGTTATTTATCCGGCAAAGTTTTTCACCGACTAAATTATCTGTGGAAGGAGTGTTGTATGCAATCTCTGGATTGTATCTATGCATGTAGACAGTATCGTTTGACTTCGTGTTTGCGAATAAAAACAAGTCTAAACTGAAATACATTGTGGACTACTTAATTATCGAATTAATTAAACCACGAACAATCTTATAACTAGTTCAAATTGTTGACCGTGCGTGGTGGCTGAATGGTTAACGTTCTAGCCTCGCTTTTGGGAGGACGTGGGTTCGAATCCCCATCTGGGCATCCAGATTTGGGTTTTCCATGTTTCCATCACACCCGGCGAATGCCGGGATACTTCCTTCAGAAATGCCATGGCCGAATTCCTTCCCGTTCCTTATCCCCAGTCCCATCCTGCCTCTAATGACCTTAGCCGTCGAGCGTAAGCCATAGTAAAAAACATATTGTTGTTTTTAGAATTTAAACCATAATTTTCTGAAAGATTCATTTGAAAAAACTAGTTATTGTACAGTGAAGAAAAGATGAACTGATTGAGTTAAGGCTCCGCATTTCTTTTCATGTTCTCGGTAATATATGAAAAAGATGTTTCGTTCCACTGCTTATCAGCATTTTAACTTCGGAGTTTTTCTTTATGATGAAATTATAGCAAGCCCCGTAGCGACGTGTAACTATAAAGTTTCTAAATCATTCAACAGCTTCAGATTTAATAAGAAACGGTTCTGAACTATTTACTTGACAGACAATGCCGAGTTTAATTTTAATCACGTGTTTCTTTCTGGTAACCGATTTATAGTACCTTACGTACATTGTCTCTTTGAGAATGCAAAGGGGATTAATGCTTAGTTATTAATTCTGAAATAATAATAAAACAATAAAAAACTGTTACTATCACAACAATAATTTTCACCAAATATCATTTAGATTGTAGTTGAAATTTAACTGAAATATATAAATTTATAAGAATAATAACCATATTGATGCTTCAAACGAACCTACGTTAAGTTCTTAGTTATCTTTTAGTAATTAATTTCATTACATCCTTCAATTTATAATGATTTTTTTAACACGCGATCTTTCTTACCGACTAAATTAAGTTTTCAACTAAAACGACTATTGTTATGCATTAGCATCTTATTTTTCTGACCCTACTCTCCCTGCAGTTAA
Organism: Vandiemenella viatica; assembly: GCA_031002005.1. Taxonomy (NCBI): domain Eukaryota; kingdom Metazoa; phylum Arthropoda; class Insecta; order Orthoptera; family Morabidae; genus Vandiemenella; species Vandiemenella viatica. Next base: position 75,074,172 of record JARYHS010011408.1, read on the forward strand.
GAACTGAGAAAGTAGTTTTATAAAACGTTACTGTAATCATTAATTTACTCCATTACTATTGCTCAGGTGTTTTATGCTGCATGCATGGCACCGGTCCTAACATTTTGACGGGAGACATTTTTCTGAGGTGAAGGGAACAAGCCTAAAAATGACTACATCCTTCAGGCGGGGTTGTTTAAGGCAAGTACAGCGGTATACTACCAAAAAGACCAATGTAAGGGATGCAAAAACCATATTATACTAGCCAGAACAGACCAAGGGGCTAGTTGTTGCTGAATAGCGCTCCGGTAGATTGGCCTATTCCAATCCCTTATTTGCAGAGGTTGAAACGTATTTAACAAAACATCGGCCCCATCCATACCCCTTTTATTTTCTCCCTGCAATGTTTTCGAGCTGTTCACGTCTGTGGCAACAAAGTCTGTTTAAGTCTTTAAAAAATTTTGCCAGCAGGCAATAACCGCCTGAGTACAGCACTTTTAAGAATAATGTAGATGTAATTTGTCTTCTTAAAAACTAGGACAACTGTCCTTGAAGATAATGAGCTAGGTAAGTTTTAGATAAAATCATTACTACTGTACGTGACATATTTCAGACTCTAGTCTCATCAGGAAGTAGAAACAGTGAGAAGTTATGCAATCCAGTGCAAAATTTTTGTCGTTTCACTTTATTTTATCTTGCATATAATTTACTTTTCCGAATAAAATAAATTTACTGTAATTAAGAAGGGAGAAATTACTGGTTTAGAAGATAGATTTCAGTTGTACAAATGAATGATGATATTTTCAAACTGACGAAGGTAGTACGTTATTAATACGAAAAAGTAATGAAACAGATTAGTATATAAAAAGTGTTTGGAGTTATCGATTTCTCCAAACAAATGTGCAGTTCGAATAACGTTCTAATTTAAATTAGTTATTTTTGAACTCTCTTGTTCGGTATAATATTATTTCTTCAACTGACATAATACTAGCCTTATTAATCTATCAAGCAATACGAGGAGAAAATCGTAGTGACCAATATCTGCAGGAGTAAAATATTATGGTGTATTTATCCGTCCAACACTTCGCATTTGAAATTATGCTACCCAGGCACTGAATACGTGACTTTGATCTCTTCCATATCTATCCAGCAAACAGTTCTTCTGTCAGATACAACTTAAAGTATCCAAAACAATGAACAGGATCAAAAACAGAAAGAAAAACAGAAGGAAAAAACCTTTGCTTCCACAACTGGTATTTTAAACCGAAATCCTTGTTTGAAAGATGCAGAAAGTAAGGTAATAAAGAGTGTTACATGCAGACTATTGCAGTTCCATATTTACTTGTTTGAACACTCAGTGCGTATTTCAAAACTTCGTATTAATCCAGTGATAATTAAATCGAATGCTCCCTGCGGTGATTTTAAACCGATCATCCAGTGAGTTAAGGTTTTCGATAGCAGATCTGTACCTTTAAGCTAGCCACTTATCTTATTTGTAACAACCACGTTTTCGGATATCACCGCCTGTGGGTTAGTCAGACCTGTGTGGCTGATGGGCGCATGCGGGGTGGGCTCCTGCTGGTTAGACCCGCCCGCAGCGCAGTGTGTTGGCTCAGGGCAAATACGACACACTCCCGCCACACCACGACCCGACCGTCACGTATGCTTAATACTGTGTGGACAGCGCTTGTGACTCACCTTTGAGTTTCATTTTCTGATAAACCAGAGTCGCACCAAGCGCAGAAACCTCTTAACCCATTCAACTTTGACAGCCTGAATTGAAAATTTCAGTTATCTTTCTATCCCAACATAGTTACTTTTAAAAACAACAAACAGATTTCAAAAATTCGTTAATTACTCAAACTCGTCATGTTTGCATTGGTTTTCGGATAAGTATATTCAAGACGTATGGTAAAAGTAATGACGCTGCAATTCGTCGAGTATGATTTCTGCATTGTAATATAGCTTTTGGATGTGTATTAACTTCGAGTAGAGAAACCAGATTCATGAACCAACCAACAGGAGAAGAAAAACATGTGGGACGAAATGACCTCATTAATACTTGTTTCACATTCTACATATTCTGCTGTATGAATTTAGACTAATCTGCCTCCAACTGAATAAAAAATATTAATTTTTCAAGTTTTTTTCCGTTTTACAGAAGTTTATTCAGTAGTTTGAAGGTTCGATCCTGCTATATTCGGTTTCTTCATTAACGTGTTTTTAAACTAATCGCAGTCTATTAAAAACCATTTTTTTAATTCTTTCACCAGACGAGTTTCGCTCCTTTGTTGTAGGCATCATCAGTTAGAAAATAATGGTAGCTATCGCTATTTTCCTGCTGTCGATGTCCTGTATCAAAAGGTGAAAGGGTTCTGGTAATAACATTCATAAAACAGTTGTTAATGGACACTGTTTAATTTTAAAACATTCATGTAAAAACTGTTGGAAATATCCAATAACAAAGTTATTACTGTGCCAGAATATGTTTTTTTACGATTGTCTCTGTTCTTGATAGAAATGTTAAAAACAATACAGCCATTCAGGAAATTATCGGTCTACAAATTTAAATAAAACTTTGCGTGACCCACAGGCTTTTTTTAAAATTGTGTTGAACACTGGAGCATATGCTTTAACAGGAAACAACAACAATTATGAATACTCAATGTACAAAATTAAAACTCGGCTTGTTATATTCGTTTGAAAAAAGCTTAATCTCCTGTTCGCCGTATCGCTGTATTTCCGCCGCTGTTTCGTGTTTTCCATTAAGTGTTGTGTAATTACTGTTGTCCATGTCAGGTATATTACACACTAAATGAAAGAGAGAAATACGTCAAACTTCTGTGTACCTGATATATCCTTTTGTTTAGCTGCAGCACGATTCTCGTGTAGGCTTTGTGCCGGAAAGTTAATTGTGAAAGTGATCCTGTCACAATAAAATTGCGACCTAATTTAATACCAAAAGGTCTGCTTAAGCGTTATTGCGGTTTTTGTCACTTCTGTCGTTACATTAAAAAAGTCTGTAACCGTCAATATTACAGACTAAGGAACAAAACGCCAGTTTTTCAAGATAAGTTTTATTGAAAAATATTGCCTCTCTGAATATTCTCTTTATTATTGCTGTGATTATCAACCATTTAATCAAAAACCGAACGCGTTAAAATGGGAGGAAGAAGCCAAATGGCCCTTTAGCACCAAGGTTATTCATGTAATATATAGATCCGCTGTTCCGTTGCCATTCTGTCTTCAAGAGCTTATTGCTGTTTGATATACAGTAGAACTACGTCTCCGTTATGTCGAATCTGTTTTTTACTATGCTTTTTAAGGTGTATAGGAATATATAAGATGTTACTTAATTACGTCATTTTTATTTTTACTGTATAACAGATTCTACCCGTCAGGTCATCATGCTCGATTCAGTATAATTTGTGCATATTGATTCCGAATCGTCAATTATAGGACTGATCAACTTGATAAATCTTTAAAATTCCTTGATTTTTATTTTATTTAATTTCAGAGTGATAATCTGAATTGACAATAAGGACCTGCAAGAAGCTGTTGTTTTGCAGCAGTTGTCGGCAGTGTATTTTCTGTTGTTAATTATTTACTTTTCTGATTACTTTCTATGACATTCAATTATTAAACATTATCTCTTTCAATTAATTAAACGCTTACGTATTAGATTCTCTGTGCAACATTCTGCCGTGTATTAAAGGTGTAACTAGGTTAATATAACAGTTTTCACCGTAAACATATGTTTGCAGAAAAAATTGCTTTCCCCTGAAAAGTTATTTTACTTCATTTTAATTCTAGTATGACAGAATTTCCATTACTCAGAATTCATGAACGTTGATATCAGACATAAAAGTAATTCTCATTTATATTTGCGAAGTTTGGTAAGGATAAACCGTAAAAACATTATTGTATTTGGAGTCAGAATATTGTTACAGTCTACAGCGTCTGTAAATCCTGGTATTAAGTAATTCTCCTATACATACAAACATTTCAAATAGAGTACAAACTGAATTTTGTTTTTTTCAGAATTATATTTTAGCATTTTAAGGTTTAAACGATAATCATTATATATTTACATCACAGAGAGCAACCAGGTAAAGGTCAAACAGGTATCCCTGGTTTCGGGTGTGCTGTGATCATGTGGGTTAAGTGGATATTAAATTTGATGTGGCGAGGTATTGCGCTGTTTCATTATTACAGAGCAGCACACCAACATCCAGCGGACGTGCGCACAGTGCTTGTTCACGTATACTTGATCACTTTGCTAAAAAGTTTTGAAACTAATCAGTGTGCGTCATCATCAGCAATGACGATTGTAAATAATATTCATTTACTAATTTAAAACAAAGTAAACATTATGCTGTGTCAAAGTAAGAGAGTAAAATTATACTTTAAAAAACTAATAAACAGATTTTTCTTAACAATGCGAACTATACAGTTGAAACAATCTTTAAATAAAGATTTTGTTCAACAGTGATAGGACGTCTCAGAATTCAGTACGACAATTTCTTCGAATACGCTTAAAATAGGAATAAAGTAATTGACAAAAAACACATCAATCTAAAATTAAGCGTGTGGTTCTAGATATCAGTAGCCTTAAATTTTTTATTTTTAGCTATTTATAAAAGTAGTATCAATGAGAAAGAAAGTAGAAAATATCCCGCACATTTTATCATTAAAGTTAATGTTTTGGTCAATGACTTTATACTGGTTTTAAGTTTATTCAAAAAATTAAGTTATACTGAATCGTAGGACATAATGTCACTGTTCAAAAAATTTTATCTGAAGAATGTTGCTAAGAATATCGCTTTTTTTAGTTTTTTTAAAAACTATAATTTTATTTTTAACTTTTTAGTTCACATTATTACAAATCATGTTTCCTAATTTTTTTAAACATTGCCAAAGTAATGAGAATAACAGGACATAGTTATGAAGTAATTATATTGTCATCGGTTCTTAAAACGTGTGCAAAATTTCAAACAATTCGTAAGTGAAAATTTAATGAAAAGATTCCATTACATTCATTCAGGACAAGCTAACGAAAAGCTTTAAAAATGAAACAACAAATGTAAAACCACTTCTGTTTCTGTACTCCCACTGTTATATCTACGAATATCTGTTTACTCTTGTAACTTCAGTCTTACGATCCTGAGACTATCTAGGCCACAGTACCAGTATTCTATTTACATTTCCCCAGATAATGTTAGCTTTCAAAATAATAGTTTCAACAAATCACTGTTTAGATTTATTTTACTGCATGCGTAACTGTTTATTAATGGTACGTATGGTTCATTGCAGAGCGGATTTGCGAGGAATTAATCACCGATCTCTTGCTTCAGATATAACAGAATTTTAATTTTCTAACGTTCATTGAATAACTCATTACTTGCTTGATTACCACTTGAAAGATACACGCTAATGCAACTGTTTACTTTATTTATTGTTGCGTCGTACGCGGTATCACCTCTCATCGAGGCATCATCAGCGACGAATCTGTGTTACAGTTTTATATACAGTTTTATATACATTTTTATCTTATTAAATTGTGAACATGAGATACTTTTACAGCTGAATTTTACCTACTATTTACATTTGTTGATATGGTATGCAGCTGCGCATCTCCGTTTTCTTATCCAACGCATGTTTTGCTTGTATCATATTTACAATATTGTGCTTTCTCATCATTCAGTCGTCTGTTGGAGCCAACTGGTTTGTTTATGTCTTGTCTCTGGTGCTTTCACATCCTTCGGTTGTCTGCTGTGGCCATCGTGTTTGTATGTGCCATATGTCAATGTAAATAGTAAGTAAAATTCAGCTATAAAAATATCTCATGTTCACAATTTAATAAGATAAAAATTTATATAAAACTGTTTATAAAAACTGTAACACAGATTCGTCGCTGATGATGCCTCGATGAGAGGTGAAACGCGTACGACGCAACAATAAATAAATTAAACAGCTGCATTGGCGTTATCTTTCAACTGGTAATTAATTAAGCAACTGCGGAAACATGGCCTGCAACAACATTGCGTTCTTTACTTGCTGATTCTAACGTAATTATTCTTTTGTTGATAATCATTATTGTCAGGTACACCAGCGTTTTTTTATGCTGTTACACGTATCTCGAGAAATATTACTTCAATTATATATTGTCACAACATTACGATATTTTTTTACGTATGATGTTAAGAGTAAAATGAAATACAACTGCTGGCTGCAAGTCAATTAAATCAACGTAATTGGAGCAAGGAAAGTAATTCATTTCTTATGCAACGGAACAGACTCCTTTCCTTATACCAGCGAATTTAATTATCCCTGAAGTAAGTGATATATTATTTTATTAAATTAAATTCACTGAACGGAATAAAATGTACTTAAAAGATCGATTGCGTAGCTCAGTAGGTAGAGCAACTGACTGCGGACTGTGCGGCGCTGGGTCCATCCCCGAAGAAATGGATGGTTTTTCTTGGAACCGAGATCTACTGACAGTACCGATGAGGAAACTCCTGTGCGTAAAGCTAAGGTGAGCATAACGCTGAGAACGAAAACCCCAATCTACGGCTGAGATAGAGAAATGAATCAAATAAACTGTTTTTCCAGAATGGAATTTCTTAACCTTTTAATTTTCTTATATATATATACTGATGTGTTTATTAAACTGTTTGCTTGATTCAACCATTAGTGAGCCAATACGTTCTCGGGCTAATCTGTTCCACATAGTAGGTCTCACAGAAGTTCATTCTGTCCCGTTGCTCAGCCCCAAGACAGAATCATTAAACTCGTAAATCAAGGCCATCGGTACTTTGGAGATGAAAGAATAAATATTAATTTCTGGTTTCAGCTCTATTCCTTGAATCCTGAGCATTTTAGAAATGACATCTGCTGAAGAAGTAGTGCACGTTCTACAACTACTAAGTCACTGGTGGAAAGAGATTGCAGTATGATTTCTAAGTATGAGGATCATCTGAAACGTTATCATTGATGACTAGTGATGGTAATGCTGCAGGCAAACAATTGTTCGTTCTTAACAAACCAGTATAAGTTACCTGCAACATTCTGTTAACATAGAATATTCTTCACTGTATTCTGTGATCAAGGTCGACAACATTACTTACCACCACACATTTCAAAATTTTATTAACAAATTTAGTTGATATTACAAACAACAGAGATATTGACATGCAAGCAAATAAATCGTCTTCTTCTTTTCTTGACAGCGTCAAATATGTGGTAGTTTTTCTGCCAATGTGATGGCCTTGTCAGCATCTACATTAAATTAAATTAAACGTTTAACTTTCAAACAGTGTACATAATAGCTTTATTTAATGTAATGAGAAAGTGTATGTGTACGTTTCTGTGATGGCATGTTTTTAAGAAACCTTTAAAAACGAAAACTCCAAAAGTTTTACTAAAACAGAAACAAACACAAGCGCTTCGCATGTTAAAATGCATTAATAATGTACTAATACTGCATTTGAAAATGGGAATGAGTTCTTGAAACGCGTCACGCAAAGCGTAATAAAACATTATCAAAAGTAACTGTGTTGCGGTAAAATTATTTGCTTACATGTCAATTTTAAACAGTTACACACTTTCATAAGTCCATTTATTATGGTTAAAGTAAAGAAACAGAGATATTGATCTATGACAAACTTAAAATCGAAAGAGTTTGAATTGCTGCTGAAAATACGAGTATCATCGTTTTAAGATGGAAAATGTTCTTAACCTTGCTGTCATAATGGATAGTATATTTTTATATTTTTTCAAAAAGTATTTTCAACACTTATTTACTATACGAATGAATTTTTTGAAACAAAAATATACTAAAGTATGAAATTTGCTAAAATAACTCTTTTTTTATTTGATAAAAATAAAAATTCCACAATTGTATAACAAACACGCAACTGCACTTCTCTAATGATAACCAACCAGCCACATAGGAAAAGAAAATAGTCTCTGATACCAAAATATAAACAGCTATATACTGTGATGATGTTTAGGAAAGAGCTGAAACTTGAAGCCTTTTCACTAGATTTACAAGTTGAAATTAAATTACTAAGAGTCTAATGTTAGTATACTTATTTTTCAGAACAGGAATATCACACCACAATAACTTTTAATGCAATTGATATGCCAGTGTCATTTTAGAGGAAGGTTACTTGTTGATGGTCCGTGAAACCTACAGCTGATTCCGTGTAGCCAGTAGCACTTTTAGCCCCTGTGTTCGATGCGTACACAACGTAATGTGAGAGATCGAACGGCAGCCCCTGTGATCCCGTCTTGACCCGAGGTCAGAGGCCGATAATCCAACCGGCGCGGCGACGTGCCAGGAGCTCGCCACCCCAATCCAAGCCAGGTCGGGGACCACGGTAACCAAACAGAAAACAGTGGTTCCTGCCAAAAGATACGTCGTGTTTTCTCAGAAGCAAAAAGGCACAGTTGTTAAAGTACACGAATCAGAACCACACATTACGCCTTCAATGCGATGCACCAATTCATCATTCCCATAGTACTGTCGGTGGCTGCTGACTCCAACGCATCAAAATCTATATTTACAACTTCAGTACAAGAGAGGTTTGCTAACTTTATAACAGTATCCTGAAGATTTGTAAGAATTTAAATTAAAAGACAATATAAAACAGAATGGGATTCTTTCCTAAAAATAAAATAAAAAATATAATAAGTTCCGGGCACTTGAATCAAAAAAATTCTCAACCCGAGAAACTTAAAATAAATAAATCGGCAGAAATTGTGAATAAAATCAAATTAAAAAGCATGTCGGATACGGAGCAGAATGAGAACTGCAGACTGAAAAAATGGAGTAGGAACATCTGGCTGAAAAAAAATACCCAACGAAACTCAAGTGAACTAAAACAGCGGTGCTAATGTCCTACCATATATTTTTTGTTCAACTCATAAAAATGATACTTAAGATTGACAAAAAAATAAAATTGGTGCCAAAAGAATTCGGAAGGTAAGTTTGGAAAGTGATGGTCTAGCAAACGACGAGCAAATCGCAAGTAATGCTCAAGTTCGTGGATTTATTATCCATTTAGTTCACCAAAACGTTTCTCTAAATAACAATGATGAAGTAAGCATGTGGAGATTTTCCCGGGTATAAATGTAACATAGTTTTCACGGATTTACAGCCTGATATTTTCTTTAAACGATGACAGTTTCATAGTGTTCTTGCAGATTCTCGTTAGCACGAGACCTGATGAAGACAACAGAAAACGTTGTCGAATCGTTCTCTTCATTTAAAGGATATATCTGGCTGCAAACCTTTGAAAACTATGTTGCAATGATGAAATAGTTACGCTAAGGAAAATAAATATTAAATTGTGTTTCATGCAGCCAACTATGCATTATCCAAGATAAAATAATAGTCCAGTGTGATAGCAGTATTTTAGATCGATATTAGAAAGGATTGAAAAGAGGAATAGAAGTTATTCAGCTTTGATGTATGGATGAAAAGAGTTATGCGCAATCAGAAAGCAAAAGGTCATCCATTTAAACGTGTTATACGAACTTTATTTCTGACATCAAAGCAATTTTCAGAGACGTTTTTTGACGTTAATAGGAACGAAATATCATAAGCGAAGTAAACGTGTTACAGTCGACGGATGTAAGGTTCCTTTTTCCCGGTTGTAACGGAGTTTGTGCCTTCCCGTTGTCGGTAAGCAGTACCCTAAAACCAACATAACAGAGCCAACTCGGCACATTACAGAGAAAAAATTAACCCCACTGCTGGCTGCGTCCTTCGCAAAGCAGGAAGGCAGAGATGTAGTGAAAAAGCAAGACTGAGTTGATATCGTCAAAGCTGTCATGATGTATCTCTAATGTAAATTGACAGGCTAGAAAAGTACGCTAACCAAGCCCTATAACAGTATTTAGACACGGTGGGATAGCGAACTCTTTCATTCGATATTCACTGTTGGGTATTCTTGCTGCAGTCCATAAACCTCCACGTAGTTCCAGTTTTTTGGCGCGACTCCACGTGACTAATGCAGAAGTTTCATCATACAACATATAGAAAGTAAAGTTTACGATTCTCTCTCTCTCTCTTGTGTCGTTTTAGCGTTCTCGCCTCGCATTCGGGAGGACGGCGGTTCGATCCCCGTCCGGGCATCCAGATTTGGGTTTTCCATGGTTTCCCAAATCACTCCAGGCAAATGCCGGGATGCTTCCTTCAAAAGGCCATGGCCGAATTCCTTCCAATTCCATGCCCCCATCCTTACGCCCCATCCTTTCCCGTCTCTAAAGACCTCGCTGTTGAGAGACGTAAAGCAGTTAAAAAAAAAAAATCTTGTGTCGTTAAAAGATACTATACTAAAAGAAGTATGGTGCCTCAATTTGGGGAGTAAAATAGTATAGTGTAAAAGATATTACGTAGTATAGGATATTGTAGTGCAAGGGTTTTAGGGTGCGTTAGATAACCTGGAAACTGCTACAAATATTTCTGGCAGATTGTGAGCTAAAGTGTTTACTCGCTATTGTGTACGCGTGAAGAGCATTAACGGAATTGTTTAACTGAATTTGATAAATTTGTTTATAATCTAGATAGGGTAATGGAAATTAATCCCCCATTTAATTTTCATAAAGGTGTTCGAGAGGAAGGGATATTTCTGTTAAGAATTAATATTAAATTAACATCGCCTCACTGGTGAGCGGTAACGCTTGAGACTGACATTCAGGAGCACGTGGGTTCAAATCCCCGTCTGGTCATCCAGATTTTAGTCCAGAAATCGGTCCAAGATTGTTCCTTCAAAAGACCTTGACCGATTTAATTCCCGTTCCGCTTCTAATGACATAGGCGTCGAATAGCGTGTAAAACTTATTATAAATAATCGTCTGTTGCAATGATAAATAATTCAGTCACTTTCGTGATCAGAAGCCTTGAGCCACTTCTGTCGTTGTAAATTATCGTCTAACAATTAGTCCTGTTACGGCTTGAGCTATGTAAAACAACTGTTTTTCTGGTTTATTAATTAATGAAAATGATAGTCACTATACACTGATATTTTGACCCACCCAATGGAAGGTTTCGGACTTCGTTTAAACTTATTTTCTACAATGCGGTCGCCACAGCTGATAGCCGATGTAATGTCAAGAAATTTATCAATCCTAGGTATAATTTAAATATTTAATACTGTAAGGGTATTATACCACTGAACACAAACACAGTCGTTTAATGCTGTAGTAAGTTTATTCACACAGTTTTGGTTTTAAAGAACACATGTACGCCGACCACCAACTGAAAATAACATTAATCCGAGATTACAGGTCTGCTAGAGTGAAAAGTGCAATCACTTAGCGTAAATTCAGTTATTAGCGTGATCACTAATTCTCACAACAATCACTGTTCACATCCACTTATTATGCACTCACCAAATGCAGTTAGTATGACTTAACCAGTCCGAACAATACGTGAACGACAGCCAATATTCTATTCCGAATTAGGAATCCATTTTCACTCGGGAGAATTCCATTACTCCACACTTATACGACATTCTCATTGCCGCGCTAAACCCATCAGCGACCATCATACACCGACTGCTGCTGCTTACAAAGAGTTTAGTAAGACGACGTATTTATGATAGATATCGATTATCGACATCTTGACAGTTCGTTAGCTTATGGCTCTGTGATGTTACAAGCGGTAAAGCCCCAAACAAACAAAAACCAGATTTCGCAGAACGAACTACATACATCAGTAGCCCCCAACAGAAAATTTTAGATGATATGGCAGAAAGGAATTAGGATCAATTTGAAACATTTTACAAAATAACTACAATTTTGAACCTCGTCAATCTAGACAAGGTGCAACTTTTTATAACACTTTTCAACTTCTTGTTTCGTTTTAAGAACATTAAAGGAAGTCGGAGAAGACATCAATTATCCGAGGTACATACGAAGCGCTTGGAGAAAACTGGATTAATCTGTCCTTAAAGCGGCGACTGAAATTGAAAATTGATAACTAAAATGTTTACTGAAATAACATCTGTTATTCTTAACAATACATGTACCTCTCACCTTAGACCCCGCCCACAGACTGCAACTCCAAAACAAACAAAGCGAGAAGCAAAAGATGAAGCACTGTTTTAAAAGATATGCTTCAAGAGAAGGCTATAGAGAAAAAAATATGCAGACAGAGTAAACTGAGTGAATAGCAAAAGTAAAAAGCTGAAATATGAGAAAAAGAATAGAAGAAGTTAAAAAGTAGATTTTGAAAATGTTTTAGATTTGAAGCTTTAGTGTGGTTTTTTGTACCTAGCAACCAAGGTTGCAGTAGTTCGGATAGAGAATAGTAAATCTAACATGTTAATTAGAGGTACGTATTCAATGTATAACAGGAGATATTTTCTCTTCTTTTGCTTCAACTGCAATCTGACAACTACCGATTTTCTAACGTTATTATGAAATCCTGGTATAGTTGCTAATGGCTGTAAAATTATAACAAAATAAATATATGTTCATTGTTGATTAGTTTTTATTTTGGAATACGAAGGTAGCATCTTAATTTTTTTTATAAATGATTTTTTCATGTTGTTTTAAATGTGAATCTATTTTTTAATATTATAAATATTACTATTTCACGAAAAACTCTTGATTTAATTATTCATCATGACATATTTTGTTTACCTTGTATTAATTACAATAGAACCTGAAACTCTTTCCATTTATCAACTGTTTTCATTGCTACATATTTGACCCACACCAGTTACAAATTGCCTAAAACAAGTGGTATAAAATTACTTAATTTGAATAAATGCCTCATGTGAATATTAAGAACGTTTTTTATCAATTGCGTCTTACATCCAGTATATTAATAGCTATACTAACAATGAAATGGTTAATAGAGTTTTTAATATAATCATTTTTCTGAAAACTTTTGTAATTGGCCAGCTACACTAGTGCTGAATTTAAGTGTAAATAAATTTAAGACGCAAACTTGAAGCCATTCAGAGAACTGCGTAGAAATTAAAAGCTGTTCTGATATTAGTCAAGCCATTAGAATTTATTTATCTTAATATGTTACAAGCTCCTACATGTTTGTAGGAAGAATCCAGTTTCATGCGTATTTAAGTAAGAAATATAAGAAATGGAAGTAGTGTTTACAGTGGAGCAATTTCTTTACTGTAATCTGAGGCTGTTCGAATTGATATCTGCATCCCGAATTTGGTAATGCCAAGAATAAATTTGCATGAGAAGTAAATCAGAATACATTTGGTTCTTACTGCCTTCAGGTACAGTCGAAACCCGTCTTGTGTGGCGCTTCTGAATGGAATTTTCTCGCCTGCCTGAATACTCACAGTAGGGTCTAATCCCATATGCATTATTCAACAGATTCAGCACTCTGAGCGGTCTTATACTCTACTGCACAATGGCATCCGTTACGGCACAAATGAAGATGGTCTAGGGTTCTTCATTCATAAGCGGCAGAGCCAAGTTAACAACTTGTTATATACTTTCTATATTGGTGTAACATTCTTTCTGCTTCATGCAGTACGTTCCCAGCGCAACTGTCTCGAGAGAAAAAAATGCAGATGCATACCGCAGCTTTCATTTCGTGGAGTACTCCTACATAGACTGAGGCAAAGATAAATGTATACGAGTTATATAAGAGGTCCAGTGAAAATAAATCAACCGTTACTGTGCCAAACAAACAATTGATGTAGTGTATAGTAAGCGTAGTCAGAATAAAAAGGAAACAGTAAATTACTACTTTTATCGATTAATTTAAGTGAAGCACATGTCCAGATAACAATTTCCCAACAACGAAACATATGTACTTCTGCATTTCACAATTTTTTTTTCATAAATTCATTCAGTGTTTGGATTAAATTGTTCAGCATTTATTCATCTATCTCTGACTTCTTTAGCTACTAAAGAAAATTTTCATACTACCTTACGTCTGAAGTCAACTCTTCCATTCCACAGCTCCTATTTCTTCAACCAGTATCCATCCAATCCTCATCATTTTCCCTTGTTAGACGTAATTAAATTAATTTTGTCGATTTTTTCTTAGATAAACATGTATACCGATATCAATGTATTCAAATAATACTTAAACTTAAAGAAAGATGGTTGTGCAACGTTTTAGTTCGAAGTGGTATTTATGAAAGCTGATTTGGGATCTGTAATTTCTAACTTTCTAGACAACTTACAATTAGTTTCCACTAAGCTAACAACAACAAACGTCTTACTAATACTCCAGTCTACTACATATTGAACCTATCTTCTGGGGGAAAAAGTGGTCATTTATGATGTTATAAGCAGGAAGTCACCTGATCATAACTACGAAGATAGGTTACAGTGTTCTTTTGTTTACGAAATTATTGTCTTATAGACTGACATAAACAAAACTAAAGACGTCTGATGAGTACAAGCAGAGTAGGATTTGAATCATCTAATCCACATTCCAGAAATGGTAAACGTGAAGTCCTCATTCCGGAAATACCTATAATGTGTTTACGGGTGACGGATAAATAACTAATACAATGTTGGATCTACTGCTGATCGCGGTTCCGCTACACCGCAATCAGTAATGACGTCATAACACTTCGGTAGTCAGTCGAAAGACGTATTATTTTGAAGAAATGATTAGGCTGTTATACACTCTGGACCACTATTTTCAAGTAGTGATTAGGTTTTAATATACCCTGGATATGCATGACACCACTACATGTACTTATAGTATTTATAGCGGTGTCTTGTGATTGACAACTGCAATTTCTAACCATGTCTTTCGTGATTACGTGATGGTCCCAACGAGACTGGCCAACTGAACTCTCGCCTACTTGCTGAACAAGTTACCTGGTTGAGTCTGTTTGAAAGAGAGCTGCAAGAAGTGGGGATTAAACATTTATACATCAAAGAAGAAACTTGAAACCCATCAGAGTGTCAAAGCTAAGAACAATTTAGACGTTCACTGAAGCAGGGAAGAAAGAACAATGAAAATGAGCCCAAGTAACAAAACAGTTGAAATAAGGAGGTCCATTTCTCGTTGAAAAATGAGATATAAAATAATGTTTTGTACTGTGATTAAATGTGAAAGTAGCGATTAGAGGCGTTAATACCTTCACAATCCCTGCGGTTTGAGCGTTACGGTGGTGCAGTGCCGATCATTGCAAGGATTGCAGGTAGTTATGCAGTAGGCTGGTCTGTACAACACGCAGTATCTGAGGAAACTCCCGCTTGGCGTTACGCGCCTTCTGAGCGCTTCTCTCGCCTCAGTCGTAGCCCATAAAATGGGTAGTAAAATATTTCATTGTCGGGTTCCCGAGGCGGAACAAAGCGGGAAGACAGCAGAGTAAAACACAGACCTGGGCAGGCGTGCGGCTGACACTGAATGCTGTTTCAGGAGCCGCCGCATTCCCGTATGATTAATTACCGCCTCTAAGCAAGCCGCTTCAAACTCGGATTGCGCTACAGCCAACATACCTCTCACTGTCGATGCTTCCTGAAGGCAAAATGCTTTTAAACTGACAGATAGTACTTTAAGTTGTACCCTTAGATCACAATAGAGTTAATGGTAAAAAGATTACTGAGTGTAACCACAAAATACACTTGCATGAAGCATCCATCATGAAAATTACTCTACGTAATGGCCAGCCATCTTACTCAATCTAAGTAATAATAATATTTGTGCAGTTCAGAGTTAAACTATAGTTAATGATCGACTGAAGATTAATTTCAAGAAATTTTTCCTCTGCTCTTAGCACAATCTGTCAGCATATGAATATCGTACTTTAATATTGGTTAATCGCTGGATTCACAGGCACCTGAAAAATTACACACGGCAACGGGGGGCAGGCCAAGGGACTAGCTATAATCTAGTGAGTTTCGATGCATCTAACCATACATTGTCATGAAATACGTGGTCTGCAACCCAAAAATTAGTTGAATTAGGAGTCCTAGTTGCAGAGATAGGGCAACCAGTTCTGTGTGTGTGTGTGTGTGTGTTTGTAAGTTTGTTCTAATGTGTACAGATGACATGATGGAAGTTATGAAATGTAAGCCGAGGATGACGGTGAGTGGTTAGCGCTCTGGCCTCGCATTCGGGAGGACGCCGGTTCGAATCCCCGTCCGGGCATCCAGATTTGGGTTTTCCATGGTTTCCCCAAATCCCTCCAGGTGAATGCCGGGATACTACCAACAAAAGGCCATGGCCGAATTCCTCCCTATTACTTGACCCTAGTCCCATCCCGCCTCTAATGACCGCGACATCGACGAGGCGTAAAGCCATAAATAAAAAAAATGAAGTGTAATGTGTTGTGCATATGAAAATCAAAGAAGAGAACTGGTCAGTTCGTGTACTAGACCATTCAGTCTTATTATTCCGGAATGCACTAAGGGGAACACCAAGTTTAACATTCGACGTACAAATCAGAATCAACACTATTGTGTGCCCCAACTCCTTACATACTGTGGAGAAGTTTGAGATTTAATGGACGACTTTTGTTAACTTTCTGGTTACAAGGAATTGAGCCATGTCTCTCCTATCTTTCTGGCCAGTTCCGGATTGCGAAAATTCTTTCACCACACGGTTTACACCAGCTAGATCTGAGTTAAATGCCAGACATCATCACGGTAGCCAAGTTAGATTGGCCACTTGCATGGATATATGCTAAAAATAAAGACGGAATATGGCGTAAAATCTTCTAGGGCTTTCCACCAGGATAGCGCGTCAGTAAAAATACATAGCGACGTTTCGGTGCCTGCCTCCGGCTCCATCTTCTGGCGAAGTGTCGGATATCGGAAGACTCCCCGCTTATAAGGCCATGGTTGCCAGGTGACGTCAAGTCACATGCGTCGGGGCCAATCGGTGCACAGACGGTGGGGCAGGGAAGAACCTGGTGGGGCGGCCGGGTAGTGGGGCCGGAGGCGTTTTAGAGGTACGCGCAGCGGAGGGGAGTGGCTGGAGGGGATAATCTTGCAGCCTTGATCTCTGCCTCCTTAGATGATCTAGATCATGCTTCATTTAGTGACACACAAGTAGGTGACAAAAAGAAAACTATTTCGAAAATTATTTTAGCAACACTGACATCAGAACTGAAGGCTCTGATGTCGATTCGTAGAGACTAATATTCATTAGTTTTGATCCAAAGTGTACTGTTACCTTGCAGGTCTAACAATTTTAGCTGTGGAAGAAACTTTAGAACCAAACTATATTGTAGTACAGGTATTCTATACATATGGTTTGATTATGACACTTTTTATTTTCAGGTACAGTATATAAGGCCATTGTTATGAATACAGATTTTCGGGCGTATTAGACCCTGTGAGTTAAATGCAGCCTTGCATAGAGAATGGAAAGCACTCCCCACTAAAATCCACTGCGTGCAGAAGTAACGATTTGAAGTCTTCAAATGCTCCATCTTCACTCGTCGAGCTTCGAGACGTGGACTCGGAACACATAAACAATTCTAGAAAGATATAGGTCATCAGCAATCACATCAGGACCGTGGTTTCTTTTTTGGTTAACTAAATATTTACATTGCTTCTGTTTGACGGTTAAACTGAATGATCATAAGTTATTATCAGTGCCAGTGAAGATATACTTCAAAAAATTAACTTTAAGGTTAATTAAATAATTTTTCAAGCACAGTTTACAATTTTCCATACACTTTAATTACTTCTGTTGTTCGTAGTTTGTGACAGCACCACTATATGCAATCTACCGTTGCTTTATCAGGCTTCTTCTCTTCAAAATGAAAATTCCTGCAAATGAAAAAGAAGCCACCATAATTCTTTGTGGAATGATATGAAACACTTACTTTCAGAAATGTTTTACTGACGAACAGTCATGTTACACACTAAGAGGTTACTTCATTTATTTTAATTGATATGAACCTTCTCGTATTATTTATTAATTTTTATCACAATAACACTAATTTTCCTTTTAAGCTTGATATTTTATTTTCTGTCTCGCCTGATATGTTATGAGTTATACAAACATGTTAGTCATTTCCCGCTTGACTTAAACATGGAACTTTTTGACGAGCCATAGCTATGTAGACAAAAGTTTATGTCAAATCTTTTATATTCTGTTTACGTAGTAATATCATTGTCCTGAGTAAAGTTTTTTCGAAAATACTCTGTTATAATGCTTGCACCCTGTAACTATAATGATTACATAAAAAGAGGGACAGCATCATGAAATTAATAAATCTCCAGTTTATAGATGAGAGAATAAGGGAGAACGTAAAACCTTCGCTGCACTCGTTTTCCTTATTTTAACAATTTTCTGTTAGTAGTTCTATTCTGTGTGTTTCAGTAATGGGATCTTGTGCAAGTATATTTCTTTGCTAAGATGGTACACCGAGAGAGTGAGTGTGTTTGGAGTGAGGGAAGAAAAAAGATGGCAAGCGCGAGAAAGCTCTAGTAAGCTGCCAGCGTTTTATTAAGTACATTGTAACCTTCTAATAAATGGACATGGTGATGAACGATATTCGTGAATATTTATATCGTTCTGGAGAGGTGTTATGAACAGTTCAAAGCCATATGGAGTAAACTGTGTGTATATATTTTAAAAAAGTGAATGCTACATACCAATTAAGTATTCTGCATTAGTTGTACGTGCATAGTAAAGTATAGCGGTGTTCAAAGGTTTGTGACTGAATGTGAATCGGTTGTATAACTATGAAGTGACTTTTGAAACCTGACGTGTCAGCCATCATTATGTAGCTTTTATTAAAGGTCTGCCATACCACAGAAGCCGCAGAATGATGGCTGAAACGTCACGTTTCAAAAAATGTTCGCGGTTCCACGCGGACAGCCATGATAACATGCACAACGACCGCTGAACTCAACGCAATCATTTGAGGATTTCACCTAGTTATTAAAGTGCAGACTTGGACAGATCATCCATCAAATCAAGAATAAACCGTAATTTCGAGTGCGACTCGTTCTTATCCAGGTTTTAACTCTTCAAGCCCAATTTTCCATTCATATTACAGACAGAGTGAATCCATTTAGAAGAATTGATGGTCAGTTTGTATTTGTGACGAGGATGATGACCGACAATATTAGAATCTTATAACGCACTTTCTACAGCCAGTCCACTCTAGGAACCAACCACAATTCCACCACGGTGATTCATTTAATATTCCTAGCATCATGAAGCTGAAGGCAACCATTTTCCCGATACAACAATTAACTCACTAAGTTGTTTACCAGCTTTTCTCTCTCTGGTTCCTCTAGCTGGTATTACGCGGAGAAATGTTCGTACAGCCTGTAACTATAAGGGTCACAGTGAAAGTCGTGAGCAATATTTTCTAGCGATTTTCAGCTCCAAACCAAGTACATCATCTCAGTCTAAACACTTTTCTTTCACTTTTAAACATAGTCTCCAATTTTTTGCACACATTTTTTTCCATCATTATTTCAAGTTTGAAAATGCCCTTACAACAGAACTCCGTTTCAGCAGATCGCAGCCACTGACGCACTGCTCTTCTCCTAGCGTTGGCCTCGCATCTCCTCCTTAACAGAACCAAAAAGATGGTAGTCGTATGGTGCCAAGTCTGGAATGTAGGGAGGATGTTGAACATTTCCCCACCCAAATGTCCTGTCATCTCCATAGTGGCTTGAGAAGCATGCGGATGCGCATTATCCTGTTGAAGGACGATCTTATTTCTAAATCTGTTGATAACCTAAGATTCGGATTATTTCTTGCACTGTACTATGTTCTACTCCAAGTTTTGCAGTGATGTCATTTTGTTTTTTTTTTACTGCTTTATGTCTCTCAACAGCGAGGTCCTTAGAGACAGGAAAGGATGGAGGCAAGGAATTGGAAGGAATTCGGCCATGGCCTTTTTAAGGAAGCATCCCGGCATTTGCCTGGAGTGATTTGGGAAACCATGGAAAACCCAAATCTGGATACCCGGACGGGGATTCGAACCGCCGTCCTCCCGAATGTGAGGCCAAAACGTTATCATGTCATTTAGAACAATACGTCTGTCTTCTTTAGTCATCACATCAACTCTTTCCTTGTTGCATCCAGTGGAGACAGTCCGAGGGCGCCCGCTACAAGGCTCATCTTGTATTCTCGTGTTCCCGTCTTTGAAACGTTTCGCCCGTGTCCTAACAATGCCGGAGCACATGCAGACGTCTCCATTTACATGGTGAAGTTTCAAGTGAATTTCAGTAGCTGATTTTCCCACTTTAACAAGGAATTTAATGACAGCACGCTGTCGGAACGAAACATTGCTGTCCGCCATTTCTGAAATATTGCCTGTGGCCACGTGATAGCACCAAACAAACGTCACAATCTGACAACACGTCGTGTATAGACAGTGATTTACCACGCTGCTATCATTTAGTTACATTGTTAAAAAACTTTAATGGTTTACAATGAGTTTCTCATGACTTTCAGTACGGCCCTCGTACTTTGTGGATCGCCTATTGTTTAGATATACTCGTATGTTGCAAGTAAATGTACCCCAGTTTATTCTCTTCTCCCTCAGATTAGTTGCACAAATACTTGTGGTTAGACCCGAGTAGGAACATGGCTAGCTGAGCGCCCTGTCTAGGAGTGAAGCAGGCGGCGGCGCGTGGTGGATGGCGAGGCGTGAAGGAAGGCGGCTGGGCGCCTCGCCTCGCCTGGCCTCGACGAATCAATAGCGACGGCTCGGCGAGCCGCCTGTGGCCCTGCACCACCGGCCTCCGCCGTCTTCTGCTTCTGGTGGCGTCTCTCGCCGGAGGCGTCGGCAGAGAGGTGGCCAAATCACAGCGGGACTCGGCAGTAAAAAACGACAAGCATCCAAACTAAACATTAAGACTTTTTAAAAAAAAATAGATTAATAACATAATTTATTGCTGTTTCGTTTAGAATCCTTCTTCCTTAACCATCCGCGGAAGACTCCCATTACACACATGTGGCAAATAATAAGCTACGCAACAGTTTCCTTCAATGCCCATTGCAAGAGAACCCTTAGATTGCGCTATCTTGATAATTACTTGCAGGTATCACAACGTGATATGGCAATCGCCAAAATATTACTTACCTACAATGTAGTCTTCACGGGTGTACCGCCGGATAGTGTTGTGGAAACACAATATTTCGACGGCTGGCTCTGCCGTCTTCTTCAGGTGTAGAGACATCTGTACTGATGTCTCTACACCTGAAGAAGACGGCAGAGCCAGCCGTCGAAATATTGTGTTTCCACAACACTATCCGGTGGTACACCCGTGAAGAATACATTGCAGTCATACGCCGGGAAAGTCTTCGTTCTTACATGACTTACCTACTTAAAACGTCAGTTCCATCAGCAAACTTGATTAACAAACAAGACTCCATCTTTAATTCAACACAACTTATTTGCTTAGATATAAACGGTTATCTTGCGGGATTAATCAAAACGCAGCAAATACAATTTAACAACTTATGACAAGACTGGACTCAAGGTGTATAATCAATTTGTATAATAATCCAATGCAAATGAATTTTCGTTTATTTTTTTGCCGTACCCGTTTCACTCCACTTTTACAGCAACTTCAGTGGCATCCGTGTTATATTTGGTAGCCAAACATCTTGATAATACTGTGGAATTAGGACAGTATAGTGTTGTGTTGTTGCCTTTCACGCTGAAGAGAATCTTGGAAAAGATTCACAATATTCCAGTAACAATTACACGAAAAAACAAACCCTGTCTCTGAGACGAAAAGAACATGAAATACAATCACTTATAAGCAAACTTAAATTCCACAGTACTTAATTTTGTTTACATGATGAAATTTAGCTGAAAATTGTGCAAATATCACACAGATGCCGCTGGAAAAAATGGAATAAAATGTGTACGGCGAAAAAATAAAACAAATATTCAATTTCATCAGCGTATTATTAATCTTTATACAAATTGATTCACTTACAATTGAGGAAATGACCCACAACATCCAGTTGTTCAAAATGTATAACATTGTTCCAAAATAAAATCTTATATTTTGTTAATGACATTGAGAAATGGTAAAATTGTTGCACGCCTATTAAATATTCAAAATGTACTGAGTTAGTATTCCAAGGTACGTTAGTTGTCATACATAGCCATGAAACGAGAAACTTAAGCTGGCAGGCATCTTTATTACTTAAAATCCTTCTTGAACTTACAACATTAAATCGGTATGGTAGTCAAGTTATCAGATTTCAATATGTGCACTGTGAAGTTTCGATTTTACTTTTTAGAATTTTCTTAGTAGGGAAAATAAATCAATAACGAAACTTTACGGAAATCAATAAATATGTGAAAGGATTGGAAGTGAAATATTGGATGAGGTAAAGAGTGGTAATGGAGTTAAACCAGGTTGTTCTCTGTCACTCATGTTCTTCAGTATATTTCTGAAACAAATTATTTACAAGTGTGCAGATGGTAAAAGAAGAGTAAGGACTGGTAAGGAAAGGATAGAATGTATTGTGTTTTCTGATGTTATGATTTTACTGGCTGAAAGTAAAAAAATGTCACATTAATTAATGTTTCTAATTTATCCTCAGTTGTTTTGCCGTTATAGATAATATTTCTCCGTAAGATGAAACTTGTCTAATTTGCGCTTCACTTTACATAGCTGTATACTGTACGCATTTAAGTTTCTACCTTACATATTTTGAAGCAGTGTAAACACAAACGGTTCTCTGGTCTGATGTGGTTCTATGATTTGTAATGAATTTTAAGCAAACTCCAGCGCAATAAAATGATATTCATCATCAAAACAACGCATAAATTGCTAGCAGTGAAGACATACGCGGAGATAAAGAAATAACTCTGCTAATACACAGACGGAAAAAAAAATCCCAACACCAAGAAAAAATTATTGTAGAGTAATGAAATTTGGATAATGCATTTGTCAAGTTAACATGTTTAATTGATTAAATTTTCAAGATCACAGGTTAATTTAAGCTCAAGAAAATGCATTTCAAATGTGAAATACTGTTAAATTAATAGCCGGTGTAACCTCCAGAATTTTGAATGCAAGCCTGCAAACGTGAATGCATTGTGTCATACAGGTTTCGAATGTCACTTTGTGGTATGGAGTTCCATGCTTGTTGTACTTGTACTGTCAATACTGGGACGGTCAGTGCTGGATGTGGATGATGCTGGAGTTGTCGTCCAATGATATCCCATACGTGTTCAATTGGAGACAGATCTGGTGATCTCGCAGGCCAAGGTAACATGTCGACACTCTGTAGAGCACGTTGCGAGACAACAGCGGTATGAGGGCGAGCGTTATCCTGTTGAAAAACTCCCCCTTGAATGCTGTTCATGAATGGCAGCACTACAGAAATTCGAGCTGCAGTTGGTACCACAGTGACACAACGAACTGTTAGAAATCGGTTACTTCAAGGACAGCTCCGAGCCAGGCGCCCTGTAGCGTGCATTCCACTGACTACAAGCCATCGCCGTTTGCGACTCCAGTGGTGTCAAGCCAGAGCTCATTGGAGGACGGAGTGGAGATCTGTTGTGTTTTCTGATGAAAGCAGGTTCTGCCTTGGTGCCAGTGATGGCCGAGTGTTGGTCAGAAGGAGGCCAGGGGAACGCCTGCAACCAAACTGTCTGCGGCCTAGACACACTGGACCTACACCTGGAGTCATGGTCTGGGGAGCAATTTCCTATGACAGCAGGAGCACTCTTGTGGTTATACCAAACACACTGACTGCAAATTTGTACGTCAGTCTGGTAATTCAACCTGTAGTGCTGCCATTCATGAACAGCATTCAAGGGGGAGTTTTTCAACAGGATAACGCTCGCCCTCATACCGCTGTTGTCTCGCAACGTGCTCTACAGAGTGTCGACATGTTACCTTGGCCTGCGAGATCACCAGATCTGTCTCCAATTGAACACGTATGGGATATCATTGGACGACAACTCCAGCATCATCCACAGCCAGCACTGACCGTCCCAGTATTGACAGCACAAGTACAACAAGCATGGAACTCCATACCACAAAGTGACATTCGAAACCTGTATGACACAATGCATTCACGTTTGCAGGCTTGCATTCAAAATTCTGGAGGTTACACCGGCTATTAATTTAACAGTATTTCACATTTGAAATGCATTTTCTTGAGCTTAAATTAACCTGTGATCTTGAAAATTTAATCAATTAAACATGTTAACTTGACAAATGCATTGTCCAAATTTCATTACTCTACAATAATTTTTTCTTGGTGTTGGGATTTTTTTTTCCGTCTGTGTATTTCACTGAGTGAGACGGAAATCAAGAAAAACTAATATCACTGCCTTTAAATTTATACATGTAAAATTAATTAACATTGATATTAGAGGAAAGAATAAATGAAATCAAAGAAACTTTTGTAATTTTTATGGCTTTTGAAAAAGTATCCTTACATACAACTTATTTATAATTTTAATGCTAACCCAAAACACGGATATAAAAGAAACCGTAATAGTCAAACTTCTCTTTAATCAGAAAGATGCAAAGAAGCAAATTATTTAACGCCACGAATAAAGTAGTAGAGGAACAATTTTGTACAGGAAAACCATTAAAAAGAATGTCAACCACTACAAAAAGAATAGCAACAGAATAAATTAGGAAATTAGAACAGTTTTTTTCTCATAGCTTCACGCTTCGTTAAAGTTGAGGTTATAAGAGGTAAGAAAGAACTGGGGGCAAGGATCGATAAGGAATTCAGTCCTCAGGAACCATCCCGACATTCGCCTGGACAGGTGTCGAGAAGCCATGGAAAACTGAAATTTGGATGGCCAGACAGAGATACGAACTTGCGTCCTCCCGAATGCGAGGCCTGTGCGTTAACGTTCAACTACCACGTTCGGCAGCACAGATGTAGTAGAGGCGCTAAAATAAATTAGTTAAATGAAACAGTAAACCGAAATGCCAAGATGAGATTTGCACAGATGTTAAAAAAAAATGTAAAAAAAGTTTTGGTATCCCAATTGGATCGGTTCGTAAAGAATTTTAGAGCCGTATACTACACATTAGAAGCTTTCATGCTAGAAAGGAAGCGTACTATACACATAATATCAGAGACGAACTGTAGCCTCGTGATGGTAGTGCAGGTACACTCTTGACTCGATTTGATACTTCTGTCATTATTATGTAAACCATAGATTCAACTTCACGTCTTTGCCCTGGAAATCAAACGCATGTTTGCAAAATTAACATAAAGAAAACCTACAACCAACTAAATGTAACGGAAATAAATGTAGAGAAACTGTAGTCGTAAACACTAGATATTTATTATTTCTTTTATGCACTAAATATAACAATACAATACCAAGGAGTGACGTCGAAAGATTCTAACTATTCGATTGTGCTATCAGTAACAGGGTGAAAAATTGATAGACCACCCAGCAAACTTAGCCGCTAAACGCCTCTCTTTTCCAAATTTCCCGGATGAATACCTTTCCTACTGATAAGCCCGTTCCAAGACCTCCAAATGCAGAGTACAAAACATTTCCCGCACGTTGTGTTATTAACGATCAACCTGCCAACGAACGCTGCTTTATCGAGAATTTCATAACGTACTCAGAAATAATGAAAAAAGCTGCTGAATTGAAACGGACTCCGGAGCCTTATAACGCTGGCGCCGTATTCCATTACGTCGTTCTGTATCCCTTATTCATCTCGCTGGCTGATTAGGTTTCCAGAAATGAAAATGCTCAAAGCAGTTATTCAGAAGCCCGGGTTTTTGTCCAAGTGATACGAAAATCGATGTCGCTGCTGTAGAATACTGAAATTTTCAGCCACGTACATTCAGTACGCTATCGATTCAGTAACTTAGGTGCAGTATATCTATCTAAAATGCTAGAACTTCAGGGTCTAATAAAAACAAAGCAGAGTGTCCGAGAAATGTATTACTATAACCGCAACCAACCAAACTTATGACGAAATAAGAAAGAAACACACTGTGCGACGTCTTTGTGCCATCTGCGGAAAAACCACGGCTGTTTGTGTGCTGTGTACGTATGGCTGCCTGCATCTAGCGGCTGTACAACGCAGCAGCTGTGATCCTCTTGAAAAGGAGCGCGAGATCTTCCGTTCCCATCACCCGTATTTTTTGTTTTTTGTTAGACTTGTGTTCAATGCAGTGGGGAAACAAGGAAAAAGAGAAACAGCAACGTACAGTACTTTAGGAAGATAAAGGACTAATTGTTGATTAAAAGACACTATACGGAACTGTTGGAGTGATTCCATTATATTTAATTCTTTTTAAGTAATAAATGTAACATTTCACACCTCCAAGAAGACAGAATCTGCAATAACAGAAAGAAATACGTCGCTATTCCTTTTACACAAAATGTTGTAAAATACATAGTTGTAACGCATTTCAGATTGCGCATCTTATTTACAGCACCTGTCTACAAAAAAAACTACAATTTCTAGATTTATATTTTCCAAGAAAAAAATCGAAATAACGTATTGAACCTTATATTCCACCCAACATTTTCAGTTGCGTTCAATCTCCAGGTATATAATTACTGTTTTAAGTAGTACCGATACAGATATTGTTCCTTTATTGGATTTTCTATCTTTCCACTTGTTATTTGATTCCAAATTAAGTTGGTCTGTAGTTGATTTATCCCTTCACAAAAGCAGTCACATCATTTTTGTAAATATCTTGATGCCACTGGTTGCTGGTTGACTACAAATGAAAACTAGGCGAATACATATAGCTTCCCATTTATTAATTCGACGAAACTTGCATCTAAATTGAACTTTAGTCTCCAGAGGTATCGCAACGAGGTATCCTTGGAGGGGTAATTAAAACTTATCAGACATTAATGTTCATATTTTCGATTTAAATAATTAGATAACTTGATCATGAAAGAAGTGGGTGTGAAATTACATCTTATCACTAAATACCGAAAATTTCATAATCTGCAAACTATTTTTTAGACGTAAGGGACATACTGACATAGATGAATTTACCATCATATGAATATAAAAACAATAAAAATATTTTCAAATAGTAACACCTTGTCTTAGACGTAAGGCCATAAAATGTTACAACAAAGTTCTAGTAAAATCCTAACATAAGAAAGCTCACATGAAATACTAACTTGACAGTACAATACTTATTGAAATCACAAATCTGGATTTTACAAAAACCGAATGACTTGTTGATAATGAAATTAGGAGGTTGTTAAGTCCTTGAATTTCACATACAAGATATTACTTGATAGGAGTGTTTGAGAAAGTCTTCCCTTATCATATCATTTTTGCTCACGGCTATGAGTAAGGCTCAGTTATTGTGTATCGGAGAGGCATACTCTTAATCGAGCAGATTTGTCCGCACAGAGTCGTTAGCGGGAATGTTTCTAAGGAAACTAATGACCAGCACACTATGTCCCATTAGATGTAATTGTTTACCGTCTGGAGCGACGGTAGAATTCTGAGTAGACACAATGACTGCGCCGTGGTGGTGTATGTTCACACTTGTTGTGCAACACTCAGGCAGCTTTGAACCACAATAAGCATAGTGTTTACTGAAATAACACTCTATAAAGTACAGAGTCGGATAGTACCATACTACCAACTTGCCATTATTGTAAGTACGGTGATGACGAGAGTATTTGCTCTCTGCACCGTAGCTGGTACCGCGAGACCCGCATAGAACGTCACTTTCCGACCTCTTAGCTTCGGTCTCACCTCCATTACTCTCTCGATGAACCAGTCCGTAGATTCGCGGGAATATGCAAACATAAAATTCGAAGAAGAACTAGTCACGTGATTAGAAAAACGTTGTTCATTGGGTTATACTGAAGTATACGTGACATTCATACTCTTCCGTTAAAGGCACTGTACTTCCTCGTGTGTTTCTCCCGCGATAGCAAATTTCCCGTCCGTGGTGAGCGGCCATTGCTCGAACCAAGTCGACGCTAACTGTCCACAAGCCGACTTCTCAACTCTAACATATGGATCTGCAGGGAATATACAGAATGCTTGCTTGTGTGAGGAGAACAGGTGGGATTCCTTTCCATTCACACATTGTTCTGACCTGGGACCCCTGTCTGAGTGGACTTTAAGGTAATCTTTGGACAGTGGTTTACCGCTAGGGGCTGAGACGGTGCGGGCTCCAGGAATCCTCTGGTATATTACGTCGGTCAGCCCGCGCATATTAAACGCAAACTGTTAAAATCAGTATCACGAATGGTTAATATTACTATCCGAGATTGTGCGAGCAGCTTCATTAAGCAGTTTTGTTATAATATATTAAAAGCAAAGTGAAATAGCAAGTATAATCTACATGGAGAACTATAACTTAAGTAGTGAATGATCACGTTTTAAAATGGGGTGAAATGATTAGAGATACCATTGTTGAATTGGGTTGCTGTTGTTACTGTAGTATATTTTTGTTTAGTTTTGTGCATTTCAAGACGAAAGAATGCAGAAGTAGGAATTCATTCAGGTCTGTTATTTCGAAGGGTACCTACCGTCTCTAAGTTTAACGTCCACATCCGACGGACAGTCACCGTACGTGCCGAGGAGAGGTTTCAAATTTAGCTCACGACTCAGGCTGGCACACAATCTGACTGTAATGAATTGTTCACGCCCGTCTCTGCAAAATTACTAACCAAATCTGAATAGGCACAAGTTAAACCAGGTAACCCCGCCTTGAACGCCGGAAACCATCAAGTAGCGGCCACCACCTTCGGAACAATCAGGCTTGGGTTGGTGCATTGTGCTAAAATGAGCTCGGCAGACGACTGGTAGTAGCAGTTTGGATGCAATAAATAGATTACATAAGTTGAATAATAACCGAAACATACATTTATTACGCTCGAATCCCACAATTGCTCCTTTAATTACATAAATTTGATTTTTGTAGCCAAAAAGTAGTTGTTACGTCAATACATTTGCAAATTGTAACAAATGTAAGTTATAGAAATTTATCCATGCCTAGTAATTTAATGCAAATTTTTTAAAAAAACTAAAAGTTAAAGAAAATGGAATTTTTATGTTTTGTAAATTATTAACATTTTTAATAACCCTTTGGAGTATTTAACTCCAGGAGGTTTTAATATACTCTTTCGAAAAAAAAAGCAACTATGGCTGGCAGATTTCTGAGTTTCGTGCATCTAAAGAACGACTTGGTCATAAGTATTTCACATGAGCAAATGCTGAAAAATGAGTTAGCAAGAAATTATGCTTTCTGAAAACAGTTACAACAAAAGAGAAAAACAATTTTAAATTGTAATTCCTCTAATTACTTCCAATTGTCTGTGTAATTTAATTGATACTTATTCATTTTATAAACTTGTAAGGAGAGACAAAAACAGTGACATTTAATTACTATTCTTCAACAGTTAGTTCACAATCCTTGTAACAGAAATCAGAAAAGCTGTTAACTGTTTTCGTCACTGTTTACTCACTGGTTCCATTTAACGGATCGAGCGTAGTGGATGAGTGCAATAGGGCTCTAATCCCCGTCCGGCCATCCAAGTTTGTGTTTTCCATGGTTTCTACAAATCACTCCAGGTCATGGTCGAATTCCTTCACGTTCCTTGAATCCAGTTCTTTTCCACCTCTAATGACCTTGACTAGTATTTTGGATATTCTTCCGGTATTATATATCAATAAAACCATAACCTTTCATGCTACCGATAACTGTTAATGTAGTTATAGGTATGTTAAAAAAAAATACTGGAATCTAAACTGAGTTAGCGTGACTGAAGGCTCAGTACGTTCTATTGCAGCATACACATTCAGCTCTTTTGCATTGGAAAAAGAAAACACTATTTGTACCGACAAGAACCAGTCCTTTGGTCAGTATATGATCTGATTAGAATCCTCAGTGACTCTAGTGACACACAAAAACGTCTGCTGGAAAATGTATGGTCTCGCAGGGCACAGGCTGCTGCTTGCTATTTAGGCAGCTTTGGCGTACGCGCTTGCTGTGACGGCAACCTATACAGACAGGGGCCATGCCAACTATTCCCTTTGATACCCACCAGGCAGCTAACTCGTCACTCGTTTATTGATGGCCATATCGGATGCATCGCTACTGTCACTGGCTAACAGTTCTCAGCTTTGACTCGTTGGCTCTGTACAAAAGGAGGGAATATAGCCGCATGACTGTGGTCTGATCGACAAGTTAGGTGGGCGGAAAAAAAGTCATTTACAATTTATGAGGAAATGGAGATAAAGAAGACAATCATATCTAGAATTAAAGAAGAGGTATAAAAATATCTATTTGTATCATCAATCTTGCAGAGGTTTCTGTAGCAATATATCGACTATAGTATGATCTATATTAATATCATTAATTACATAGTGCTAAAATCCTCATGTCTTTGTAATATAAATGTGCTGTTTTGATTTTCTCTGCTGTAGGTGTGAACCTATTCTTTCAATGTAATGTAAAACTGAATTACCTCTCACATTAGTGTTTAACTGATTCTTTTTTCTACTTGAACAATTATATCACATTAAAAAAATTATTTTACTTCCTTCATTGCTTCCTCTGCATACAAATTGAATATTGATGTAGATAGCCTACAACCTTTTCTCATATCCTATTTAACTGATGTATGTCTCTCATGATTTTCTACTTTTATTACAGCAACTTGATTCTTACAAAGATTACAAAAAATTCTTCTATCTCGATACTTTGCACCTGACATCTTTAAAATTTTGAACATTTTTTCCCACTTAGCATTATTAAAAGCTTTCTTTAAATCAAAAAATGCCATAAATCCATCTTTTTTTGTTTCTTCATCCATCCTTCAAGTATTAATCTTAAAGCCAAAATTGCTTTCCTTGTGCCACGGTTTTTCTTAAACCCAAAACGGTCTTCAGCTACTATCTCTTCTACTATCCTTTAGATTCTTCTGTATATTATCCTAATCAGTAATTTTAAAGCATGTGATATTAGACTTAAAGTGAGATAATTTTCACATTATCGGCTTGTGTTTTATTCGGCAGTGTGAAGATGATACCCTTATTAAAATTAGTTGGAATAGCTCCTGTTTCGTGGCATTTATATCAATTTGAATAATTTTTGGATTAGGATTTCAGAAGTTCTGCAGGAATCTCATCAATTCCAATTGCCTAAATTGATTTCAGATCTTTCAAAGCTTTGTCAGATTCTGTTGCTAAAACAGGATCTCCTAAGTCTTCAGTGACTGACAATTTTGGCATCGCCTTTTTTTTCAGTACAATGTAGTTCAAATCATCCCATCATACAGTTTCTCTATATATTCCTTCCATCTGTTAGCTATGTCTTTTGAGTTTAAAAGCGTTTCCCATCAGCAGCTTTAATGTTTATACATCTTTTCTTCATTTCAACAAAATTACGTCTGCACCTCCTATACGCCACATCTACTTTTCCTACGACCATTTCCTTTTATACCTCTTTGCACTTTCTTGCAGCCACTTTTGCTTTTGCTTTTTTGCATTTCCTGTTTATTTTATTTATAAAATGTCTGTACTGCTCTGTTCCTCTGTTCCTGCTTCATCCTTAGCATTTTTGTGCCTTCTCCTCTGATCCATCCGGATGGAAATACAAATTAAAATTTCGTATGGCAGTCGAGAAAACTGTTTCGTTATCTTTCCATCTTTTCTCAAGTGATTATGGTCACATCAGATTTAATTTCGCCACAAGTTGTAGAAATAATAAGAACTGTAAAGAAAATATATAAAACCTAATAATTAGCGATCATAAAATTTAATTTATTCGTTATAATAAAACAATACTAATATACGAGGTGGCTTAAGTAGACATATCCGTACAGTACACTACGGGAAATAAGATCGCTATATTACTTGCTAGCCGTAAAATGATGATCACTTTGCTATCTCAGTTGCGAAACACGAATTACGTAAATGTACGTACCCTCTGTATGAATTGTTCGTCTTTCCGTCAACTTTCATTAATAAGTGTAACAGTCGACTGCGCTCAACTTTCGTATTCCCGTAGCAATACATCAACAATCAAGAAAATGCTTCGCCTTTCTTAATCGTCTGCGTATTTGTATCATGAAAGTTTGTGCAGTGTGCACAGCTCCGTGATTCACGGAGTAAAAATTCTCGTTCCTGCTATTTGAGCCAACCTCGGATATGCACATCTTCCCTTATCCTACTCGCAAAAGTTTGTCAATGAGAAACACGTAGAAAACAACAGAAATGGAAGGCACAATACTGAAAATAACAAAATCGACTTTGAAAAACGCACATCCTTAGAGTTATAAATATGTTTTGTCGATCAGTTTGTTATATATCACAGGAGAAGAAACATGAAAGCCATTCACATTTTTTTTTTTCTTATAATTATTAGTCTATGATCCAAAGCACGTAATAATTACACTTGGTGTGTGAATTCCAAAAAAAAAATAGGCAGGAACAATTTTCGAACTACAAATACATCGCACTAATGTAAACATGTTTCATTAGTAGATAAAAGGATCTTTCATGTAAAAATTCGCGTTTCGCTAATTCCAGATTGTGTGGTCTAACTCATCGCAACACAGAGAGCGAGGCAGTGTAACTATTTCATGGGATTGGTGGCAAATAAATAGGCTTCTCTCAGAAATATAGCCTGCAAGCTGAGGTAAATGATTGAGTACCCGTGAAAATAAGCTAGGAAGGATTCCCAGTTTAGTAAGTAGGCAAGTTCTCGTGTGGAGAGAAGAAACGTGGAGAGCATTGCTATTTATGTCTCATCTCTCTCCATTACGGCGATAAAAGCAATTCTCAGAAGGTGCAGGTCAAAGAGGGAGTAACCGTTGCGCTGGTGCACAGGTGATGTAGTGAGGCGTCCTTTGCAGCCATAACACTTGCTTTACTCTGCCAGCAAAAGGACTAAGTGTAGCCACCCAAAGTTACCAACGACTTCACTGCACCTACACACCACAGCTACACCATCACGTTACAACATTTCGAAGCAATGACGTATAGTGGTGCAATCCGTTCAGTTAACAGAGGCGGTTCCAGGTCAGTCTGCTGTCACATATACATCCGCTTACCTGGACACAGCGTTCAGCTCGCAGAAATGGGAAGGGAGGGGGTGATGAGGTGAGGAGCGGGATGAGGGAACACTTGACCTTGAGCCGTCAGTTTGCAGTGAATAGGTTATAACAGGAGAAACTATCAGTGGGCTCCACGACAAACTTAGAATGCAATTACCCCAGTAATGGTCTGTATATCTCATTTGGTTTTTACAGAGCCAAATACTAGTTATGATTGCATTTAGTGTTCTTCTTCTTCCTCCTAACATTGCAGGGTCTGCTTTACTGGACTTCTCGCTCAGGTGAGGACTTGACTAGCCGCATGTCCGCAAAGTATCCAGCCAGTACTTCTTGGGTCTCCCTCGTCATACCATATTTCAATTACTTTCATTTTATATTCATCAATAATGATAACTTAAAAATATTTTCAAATGTTCACAAATAAAGATCTTGATATTTCATCAAGTATTAGTACCCCAAGTCCAATATTACAGTCAAATTAAACTTAATTCAGCAACAGTGACATTAGAACATATGGAATGGTTCGTTTAAAAATCGTCAATTTGTTGGTTGGTACTCAAAGTATCGTAGTTTTTATGTTGTTAGAACGTAAAGAAAGTGTCGTTTAAAAACCGTCGATCTGTTGGTTGATCCTGTTTTTCTGTTGTTATCATGACGACATAACTCATGTTCCTTTTTTAGATCATGCTTGTTTGTAGATAATTCACTCACAT
The DNA here is from genome assembly GCA_031002005.1 of Vandiemenella viatica. Lineage (NCBI taxonomy): Eukaryota > Metazoa > Arthropoda > Insecta > Orthoptera > Morabidae > Vandiemenella > Vandiemenella viatica. The sequence continues at coordinate 75,107,821 of JARYHS010011408.1, forward strand.
ATTGAGGCATGAATTTCATTACTTCGCTGGTGTTTTTCTGGAAATAATCCGGTGGTTGCCGAGACCACAATACTGCTTCAACTCTCAGCACTGAAGTTCAATAACAAAGAAAAGGTCTGATAGCCTCTCGAGTTACTGCCGTTACTGCGGTTCAGAGGAGACAGGTAAGTTAGGAGGCAGGTGTTGTTCGTGTGGCAGTTGGCGCGGAACATAATTAGTGCGACCTGGAGGCGGCCGCTAATGGAAGCGTCCGAGTAACTCGCTTAGTGAGAAGCGCGCAGCCGCGCATTAATCAAGTTCGGAAGTGAGCCGGCCGCAGTCTGCACTGCTCTTATTATTATCATCATTACGTCTGCTTCACTGAACGTTCGTTACTGCCAGCTCAGGACTTGCCACGCCGAAGAACAAGAAAATCGAATGAGGGCTATATTAACAATCCTTGTATTTAGTTTCCAATCTCCCCGGGGTTAGTAATGAATGCCGATATTTTGTCCGATCTGTATTTGCTTCTTCGGGGCGAAAATGCACTGAGACGTGTTTTACCCGCACTACTACCGTTGAGTGTTCTAGAAGGTCTGAACGATCGGGTCAGTCAAGGCAGCGCAACTGTCACGTGGTTGGGTGACTAGTGGGAGGTCACGGCGTCATAGTTCTCTTGGCAGTAAGGCATCATAAAGTTTTTTTATCTTATTGCTTTACGCCTCGTAGACGGCTAAGGTCATTAGAGGCGGGATGGGACTGGGACAAGGAACGGGAAGGAATTCGACCATGGCAATTTTGAAGGAAGCATCCCGGCATTCGCCTGGAGTGATTTGGGGAAACCATGGAAAACCCAAATCTGGATGCCCGGACGGGGATTCGAACCCGCGTCCTCCCGAATGCGAGGCCAGAACGATAAACGTTCACCCACCACGCTCGGTGCAACATAAAGTTTTAGTCCGCTGTCATCGTTGATGTTTCAGGGAGCTTATCTATCTAGCATTTATTAATAGGATACGATGGCCTCGGAAAGCATGGAACTATTAATTTTGTACAAGAGAAGCCTTTGATTACAATCCTGATATTAGCCTTCACTGATTTCAGGGGACCTGGAACCGAAAAATGAATAGCTGGAGAGGTGTTCGAACGCTTTTGCTGAATAATACCTAATCGTAACGATACCGCAAGGTTCAGTACTCAGACCTATGGCACAGTACACGGATGCGACTTCATATGTAACAGTTCACAATAATGTGGAACAAAAAACTGAGTCACTCACAATGATTAACGCAATAGTAATGAATAAAACTATTTATATCGGCTATGTAGCGTGTACTTAAGATTACTTTATGGCTTTATTCGAGAAGTTTTGAGCCATTTTTGGTGTATTTAGTGCGTTTCGAAATATTTACACATGTCGTTAGCGGAAGCTGTTACACCAGAGGGGTTTCATGGAAGAATCGTACCTTGTAAAAAACCAACCAATTTACACAAGCTCGAGAATTTTGAGAAAAGGTATAATTAGAAGTGAATGGTAAAGATGGAGACCTTTTGATATACAACAGCGGGATCACGTACAGGGTGGCTACAGATATTTGTACCGGAGCGGGCTGAATTCTTTACATGGAATGAAACATCGCCGTGCTTGTTACGTTATTCGATGGGTAGTAAGTAAAGCTTCGGCCGAGTGTTGTTTGGCGTAAAAACTTCTCTCAGAAAGTTCTAGAGGGCTCAGAATATTGTCTCGAGACTCACTGTTTAACTTCAGTGTCTGAAAGTGCGGCGACTTATTTTTTTAATGTGTAGTAGAGGGACAGTTTAACTGTATTCAGATTTGATTCAACAGAGCTCAATTTTAAATCGTTCGTTTCACAAAGAGAAAATTGTTGAGTGAAGAACATAAGTGAATGACTGTGTGATACTTAATATATAAAAAAAAAATTGTTTATGATCGCTAAAGGAAGAGACATACATTACTTAGAAAAAGTAAAAAAGTTAAAGTAAGATGGGTTATACTTTGTGTGAAATTCAGATACATGAAACGGGATTTAATTGTTAAAGATGCGCAACTGGTGTGTCAGGGAGACATATTGAGGGCTTTCACTTAATGTGTATATGGATAGAGAACTTTTTTTGAAGTGTTTACGTAACGGCCAGATAATATTTTGAAGCGAACAGATGAGTCAGCAACTGATCATATATATTATTTCTATAATGTGTTTTTTTGTCACAATCCCCTATTACCTAACCGAAATCGGTAAATGAGGAATCATGTTAAAGGGTAAGGTATCCTCTTTGGTCACAGCATATTTTAAGAAAGTAATTTTTCCAAATTCGACCATTAAAGGGCAAAAATCGCACTATTTCTAAAATTCTGTTTATTGTACCACGAACCATTTATCTTCCTTAATTCCTAACAGAAATCGATAAATGAAGTATAATTTTAAAGATTAAGATCACCGCGTTGGTGACATCAGATCATCAAATATTACGAAAGGATTTTTTCGGAATTCGGCACTTAAGAGTAAAAGTGTCAATATTTCTACAACGTGTCTTTGTGTCATGAGCCATTTATCTCTCTTGATATAGGTAAATGAGGAATGATTTTAAAAACTGAGAACTCCGCTGTGGTCGCAATATATTTTAAGAAAATAATTTTTCGGCATTAGACCCTTAAAGGACAAAATTGTTATTATTTCCATAACGTATTTTTTTGTCACGAGCTATTTATCTCCCATGATATCTAACCGAAATCGAAAAATAAGGAATTATTTTAGGGATTAAATTCTCCGCGTTGGTCGCATCATAACTTAAAAAAAAATGATTTTTTTTTAATATGACCATTAAAGGACAAAATTATTATTATTTCCATAACGTATTTTTTTGTCACGAGCTATTTATTTCTCTTGATATCTAACCGAAATCGAGAAATAAGGTACTGGTCTCCGCTTTAGTCACATCATATTTTAAAATAAGTACTTTTTCCGAATTTGTCCCCTAAAGGCCAAAAATATCATTATTTCCGTAACGCGTTTTTTGTTACGAGCCATTTATCTCCCTTGACACCTAACAGATATCGATAAATAAGATATCATTTAAAAGATTAAGGTCTCCGCTCAGGCAACATAATAAATTAGGAACGAGGACACAAGTAATAACTGTGAAAGTCGCACGTAGACAGTGAAAAGCCAAGCTGTTAGATAGCAGCGACACAGGTGTATTAATAAACTGCTTCACTGGCGTCGACTTTTGTTACGTACCTGTTACATTAAACAAATAAAAAATGCTACAAATTCTGCAGTTCTTCTTTCGCCCTATTACAAACCACCAACCTTACTATACATCGTATTCGCGAAATTCTCATCCAGTTAGAATAATTTCCAAAGTGGCAGTTAACATTGTTTAGTGTGGAATCTTCCTATAAGTTTATTTCGATTTAAATATCTGTCGATGTGATTGTTTGAAAAAAAAATGGCAGTTATAAATATAAGAGTTTCACTCTGTTATGAAAACTTATTTAAATTATTTCAGTAGTTTTGTAAACCCTTTCTGGATTTGTTTTCCCCCTCTCTTTTTTGAGTTTCAGGAATGCCTGAATGCAGCCGCCGACCGCATGACACTTGTGACTCCTTCAACTTACGCCACGATCTGTAAGCAATTAAAGTGATTTGCAGGTTAATAAAGAGGAAGACTGTTACAAGGGTACAGAAAATACACTAGTTCAGCGGAGTAGGTTGAGGCACCGCAGCTGAGAGTATGGAAGTTAATATCCCCCCGTCGCCTGCGTACCGGCAGGTTTCAGGACGGATCCATAATCATCCATGCAAATGCTGGCATAGCCGTTAATTTGATACTCGACCATTTACACTTCCAGACTACACATTAACACAAAGACGGTTCACATGTGTTGACGCCTCCCTTCCCTATGATAAATTTCAACGAAACAATAATCATTTCAGGCAGCAATCTTATCAGTTTCTTTATTAACCTCAGTACTTGTTGTTTGATGTCTGAAATAATTTCATGCTAGACAGGCTTACGACAATGATGTACTTTGTATTTCCTTTGACTGTGTGATTTATAGAAACATTATCATAAACGAAAATCAACAAGCTATAACGAACATATCCTGTTACTACTTCGCCAAAACCTGATGCCCGACCATTTGTACGCCGTTCAACGAGTTCGCAACAGGAGCGAAACAATTTTGGAACGTAGGAAGAATCTGAGCACGCGTGCTTACGCTTAGCTCTACGCCACTGAAGTTCCCAGCTGTCTCGCAGGCCACGGCGGTCGTGATGATCCTCTGTCCATTACTTTATTAATGGCCTTCCGTCTTTACAACCATTTACTCAGTTCCAACTGCTTACATTGTACTAACAACTAAATCAGGCTTAAGTTACAACGTTATGGGACATCAGTATATCACTCATGCCTAAGGCTTATTGGGCGACTAATGTGGCATTGTTTTTCGCCTTTTAATGGTGGTTTATGAATAAACTAGGTTATTGGTTACTTAAGTAAACACTTTGAAAATTGTAAATACCGTATCAGCCCTCCCTCTGACTTTGACGCAGAATATTTTTAAAAAGTCTTAAAATTCATTTAAATAATTAGTCAGGAACAATTTATTAGTTTAACGAAACACACACTTTTAGACCGCCTATAAAATATTAACTGTAAACAAACTACTATTACCCTTCGAAATATCTTGTTTCATGATAACTTCATTTCTGTAGACTACAGGCTCCTATAGATATTCTAGAAAAGAAACTAAAGTAATAGTTGTTAAAAGCAAAACTGACCTCATATATGCTTAGACAAGAAACGTGAGGTTGCTGAACATACCTACATAATCTTTATCTCCAATTTCTCGTCAAGTCATTTTTTTTTAACCCATTTCTTCTAGAACTGTATACGAACACAACTAAAAAACGATTAATGCAGACATTCATTCGCGCATTCAGAGAGGCCGACAATTTTTGGCTCTATACAGTGTTTGGATCTATAGTTTTATAAAAGATGGATTAAGGTTATTAAGAATCACTAGAATTCTTTTTCGTGGTTTATTACAAACTTTCTACTCCCTATATCTCAAACTACATAGCCACCATAATTTACAAGGATAACTTTGTCTTTCATCACGTTTTATGTCGGCAGGACATTGTAAAACATAGATAAAAGGAGCAAACGTCTGGGGTCGATCTTCATTCGAGTAACAGCGAATTTTGTGCTCTCATGACTTGTGAGTGATTTATTATAAAGTTAGCAACTACGTTCCGTGTTCAGAGAATTAGAATCCGAATGGAAAGCTTAATGCAAAATTTAATCACCACCACAATCAAAAGTTGAAGGATTTCTTCTGTTAAACATTCTTTTATAGAAACAAATTTACATAACAAAGGGCTCCTGTAATATAGAGCTTTGTAGCTTCAATATGACCATCTAAATGTGATATAATAATATTCCTGTTAGGCTCCATTCCTGGGTTTATTTGCATTTTCGCCGATAAAAGCCTTATTATAAACAGAACTACCCCGGATAATTATTGTGTCTATGGATGTTGGGAGACTTCTTAGAAAAATAAGTACAACAGTTATCATGTTTTCCACACTGCTAAAGCAGAGGACATTACAACTGCGACATGGAGAATCGACATTGAAGTGATCTCATGCGTCTGTGTAGGAGTCTTTTCGCTGAGTCAGATTTTAATTCAGCATTTGATAGCTGTGCTAAATGGTTCTTTGGTTTTATTCACACTTTGATTTGGAAATTGAAACCTCGTATGTGCATCTGCCCGAAATCAATATTTAGTTGTAGTTGTGTTTAGATCAAATATGTTCTGTTTACCTCTTTCTGCTAAGTTTTGTAACAGAATTAACATCTCATACGTTACATAAAGCTAAAATCTAAGTAACTAGTAAAAATGCCTTAAACGTAACTTTCAATGCAATTGTGGTGGTGCTCGGTAAAAGTATGTTCTAGTTAAGATTCTCTGATGTTGGAAAAATTATAATGTTAATAACATTTTACAGGAAGAAGATCGAAAAGCTGGCCGTTAAAACCCCAAGCGGTTTAAAGTCTAAATTTTTCGTCAATCGAGGCACCCTTCGCGTGCGACGAGCAACATCGATCCAACTTTAAGACTTAACTAAAGGAATAAAACAAAAGGCTAATATTATCTTTTTCGAAAATTTATGTTTAGCGATGGCACGCAACTCGTTAAACCCATCTTCGGAAAATTCACATACAGAAGAATAAGCTCAACGTCAAACAATGTTTGATTGATGTTCAGGAGTTCTTACCTACATAACCTGTAAATGCAAGGCAAACCTCTTCTGAAAACAGTGACAGAATATTCTGTCCCAAAATCAGACATTTATAAGTTATAAAAATGACTTAAAACTGTTCAACAAGCGAGAAGCGAAACGCGGGCAAGAGGTCCAAAATAAACAGCGCCGTCAAGGAATAATTGTCTTTGATGTTGTCAGTTCTTAACTGTTAATCACTTCTTGCTCAGTGCATTTGGACAAATTACGTGCTCCGTCTTTCTTTCACTGTTAAATTCTAGTAGACAGACTCAAAGAGCTCAACCGAAAGTGAACAATACCAGACTTCGCATGGTGGTGCTATGGGTGCCAAAAATATAAACGAATAACCCGCAAAGCTCTACAGATCCAGCATCGTATGTCGTATCCGGCCTGCCTTTACTTGGAAACGAATGTGATGCATCTGTCGCGTTAATAAAGTTTTTCATCTTTCTAGTGACGTATTGACGCCAGAACAAACTCTTTTCATAATGCTCAGTGGCTCAATCACCTCACTGTAACGTACCTTAAAAAGGCAGACAGAGTTTCAATTAGACACCCGAATCCAACTGAATCCTACTTGGTAAAGCGGGCCTACTGGGAACTGAAAATCGGAAGCGTTCTTGACTACGTCATACAGCACAAAAGAAAGCTTTTCCATCGCTAAAGACCAGTTTAAAACCCTTTTAAAAATTCCAAGCAAAATCAGGTTTCGAACTGGAATACTTCTTCCACCAACCTATTTGAGCCGGAATGACAGGAAAGATAAGATTAGAGAAATAAGGTGCCGCAATGATTCTTATATGAATTCTTTTTTCCCTAGTACCATTAGGGATTGGAATGCACAACAAAGAGATTAGCTTTGGTGCTGAGCACCCTCTGCCACCCACAATTTTGTGAATTTCAGAGTACATATGTAGATGTAGTAGATGTAGAAATTCCAGATCTAATGTAGAGTAATGAAATAAGTGAAACAGGACATATTTACAAGCACAGAAAATCGTGATCCGTGGATTTCGCATAAATTTATTATACGATTTCCAAATACATTTGACATAACTTAACGCATTAATATTATATTAATGGTTAAAATAAACTGTATATTATTAGCTGTGGCATACTTGATTGTCATATAATGCAGTTCAGCAGTTGGTAGCATTATGTTGCCACTACAATATAACCTATATTGTTTTCAGCACTAGGATATATGAATCATACTGCAAAAAAAAAAAAAAAAAAAAAAAAAAAAATAGTATTGCTACATCTTGCAGTTAAAAGAGGATGAAGTTATCATATATATATATATGAAACTTATCCACTTGCAAAGGCAGTGTTGCACACGACACGAACTGTATTTGTCAAAAACGGTGTCGGCAACTAAAGTCATTTATAAGATTGGGTCACCGTTTGTCCGTGAACCATAGTGTGGTATTGGTTTGACTGTAAGACGTTAACAGTTGAGATAAAAATGAGGGACTTAACAAAACACCGTCACCTTTTGCCAAGCGCTCCAACCATAACGATTTAATTTGCTCACTACCCGAATAAACTAAAGTTTTTTGAAGCATAACTATTGATACCGTACATGCTAAATTTTAATACAACGTTAAAATATTATAATAACGGAGATAGCTTCCATACACATGTTGTTATACGTACACAAACGTTCTCTTAAAACGATATTGGTAGAAAGATCGAAGTTTTTCACGGCGGGCGTTGTAAATAAATAAATTCTCGGGGTTCCAGCGGCGTTAAAAAGTCATGTGGGAGGTTTCGAAGGCGTCTATCTCAGCCCTCATTTTCAACCATAGATGTCGCTGAATAAACAAACAGTTATTCAGTGACATCTATGACTGGAAATTATGGCTGAAATTGAAGCCTTGGAAATGTCCCACAAGTGAGACTTTTTTACGCCGCTGGAAGCCCGAGAAGAGTTTATTTAATATTCAAAGTATTAATAAACTACGTTTTTTTACAAAGACTACCCAATTTTGAAACCATTAAAGTCTGTATTTATTTAGAAAAAATTAAACATTTAGAAGTTACAGTGGTATAGCGATTTTCGTATATAGGAAGATCACTTTAGATAACATAAATTAAATCAACTTTGAAACTTCCTCGGTCAAAAAACACACATCCCTATTGTATATTCGATTAGTATTTTTCTGCCTTATTCTCGATCACAGATAGTTTTAACTCTCTGAAGTAAATCATATCCTAATTACTTAATAACCCCAAAAAAAAAAGTTTTCGTTAGGTCAAAGTACAGTTGAGACATGCTTTTTACAAACGCTTATCTATCAAACCGATTTCTTCATTCAGTTCCTTCCAAGAACTCTGCGGAAATGAGATCCCGTAATGACCCGCAAAAGACAGCCATTTTTATACTGGATAGATCTCTGCGCATCAGTTCCAAACGCTTTCCGTTCAATTTGTGTTCCTCTTTCCTTTCAGAGGCTGAGGCATTCTGCCAGTTACAGGCGCCACAGACCTTACAGACAGCAACAAGAAACGGAAACAAATCAAAATAACGCTTCAAACAGAGAGTATAAAAAATTTATACATATACCAGTCGGTTCTAAAAAGCTAATGCATTTCCGCAACATCCGGTCAAATTACATCATTTCTTGAATAACTTTTTTATTACTATTATTATTATAAACTACTGCAGCCAACATAGGAAAAGTAAGAAGTGAAGACGATACAAATTCTAAAATACGCGGCATATTACAACTGTTCTTTTGTGAGTGGAGAAGGTATATGCACATCTTCCGCAACGAGGTTGCAGAGAATTGTTGGAAAATAGGTGAATCAGATCACGGATTTGTCTTGGAAAACCGAGATATGAACCCAGGTCTTCTCAAAAATCGGTCCGGAATCCTACTGCTTTTCCTTCGAATTTGGGCTATGGATGTCAAAGCAGAAATATCATGTTACATTACATTACTTTGGAAAACTTCTTCCATTTAAAATTAGGATTCGTCTGGTATTGAGCTTCCAGTTACATTCTGACGTGATTAACCTCTGGTGTATCGGTATCCGTTCCATAAATTAATTTTAATTTAAATTGTTGCAAATGCTGAGATGTAGCATATGGTTTATTGCTAACAGATCGTAGATACAACAAAACAACATCCGGTGTCACAAATTTTGTAAGGCTTAAAAAACAGATTAGTTCATAACTTACCGCTTGGATGAGAAATCGAAGTAACAAATTAATCATCTAGGAGAGGACAATGGTTTATCTCCACGCATCCCAGTAAAAATATTTTTATGCATACTTTTTACTGACTGCTGAAACTGTTGCCTACTCTTTGACGAATACATTTCCAGTAGCCACCAGATTATTACCCTCATGCAGCCATCACGGAAAGAGGAAGAGTAAAAAACTCGTTTTACGGGATTTGAACCCCTTAATGCAATTCGTAGCCAGTCGGTATATTGGAGAGACAATCGCACCGCACCTTTCTCTTTACAGTATATTTTCAGCTGTAATTAATAGGGTTTCTAGGTAGTTATAATGGTTACTCTACTAATTTTTTCCATTTATTTCTAATTGTATTTTGTAGAATTTTCTGTGATATTAAATGTATCTTCAGTATTAATGAAGACATCGCCTTCTTTGCAAAGTCCCAGCAACAGTGTCAAATACACATTAGATTATAGAATGTGCTTAACTTGGTTTGGATTTGCTAAGATTTACCGTCAGATTCAACCCAACTTAACAAAGTATTAGAAGAGCTCAAATTTTTACATCACTGAAATTGTTGTGCAGGTGGTGGCAATTACTATAGTTAATTTGTAGGAACACTGAAGATACCGCTGCCTACTGTAGATAATTCCGCACTTCACCTGATGAATCGTTTGATTCCTTTCATCGGCGTGACAACGGAACTACACACTCTTCAGTATTTAAGTTGTTCCTGTCCCGTGGCCTAACTAGTTAAGACGACAAGCCAACCAGGGCTCAGATGGTTCGAACTCCAGTGGCGGAAAATATTTTAATTATTTGGTACCAGCTGGTTAGGGCTCTTTTAAATCTCAAACATCTCCGTTTTTCGTATTGTGTGAAATTGTCGTTCGGGGAGAAGCGTATTATTAGGTAGAGACCTATAAATGCTTCCAAAAAGTTGACCTTGTAATGACACATCCTGTGCCTATTGCAAATAATCTTTCGACTGGAAACATTTATCTGTGAAGCGCATGCGGTTAAGGTGAAATGGTTTACGTATGTTCTTTACGGTCCAGGAGGTAAGCGCACCATAGCAGGCAGGCCTGAATGAGTCTAAACAGCGGTGATCGTGATTTATAGGGTTCGAGAGGGAAACTTCTTTATTTTAAAAATGAATAACACAAACAGTATTGGAGATGTCGGTTTAATTCTTTCCCCACGTTATAGAGAGACATTTAAATTTTTTATTTGTTATATTTTAAAAATGATATCACTAACGTGACCTCCGTTCTGGACAGTGAATTGAGAGAGTCGATGTTTGAAGCTTTTCTCCACTCTTTCCAGCATATAAATGCCTATATTTTCGATTGCAACTTGAATATTGTTCTTCAGTTGATTCAGGGTCCTTGGACGGTCCACTAAAAAAGTCACACGCGGCTAAATCGGACGAGCAAGCCGGACACTGGAGATGACCCGCAAGGAGACGAGGCATCTTGGGAAGTGTTCTCGAAAAAGATTCATCGACGTTCGTGCCGTGATTACCGTGATTACCGTGGCACCATCTTGCTCAAACCAGAGGTCCTGCACACCCATTTCTTGAATTTTTGATAAAACTTCAGTAATGTGGACATAACGAAAATATTTGACAGTAACTGTCTGACGGATTTCTTCAAAAAAACATGGACCAAGGAATTTGCTAACAGGTTGAATAAAGGTGCTGGAGAGAGGCGTCTGTGGCCCTGGTGCGCGTGGGATAAGGGCTATTTGACCGGACACAAAGCTGTCTGACTTACTAGCCGATTTGCTTCATCGGAGACGACGAGTGTCGCCAGCTTGTATATACGGGGTTCCGAACCACGTCGTCAACAACGCCAACTTCGAAACCTTAACATCAAGGATGTCCGCCCAAATGGAAACGACACGCGTGTTTTGCATCGATGAAACATCCTCCATCCAGTAACGAACCCTAGTTGAAACTCATAGCCATGAACCATTTAGTCAATGTTCTCCAACTTTTATTTTCTTCAATTTATGTTTGATTTGTTCAACTACCGTAGATTTTCTTTGTAATTAATAAAACATCACAGATTCCATCCTACTTGACTATGATAACCTTTTGAAGAAGATGATGTCTAATGCTAATTTGTATCAAATTCAGATGATGTTTTCTTACCTACAGTGATTATCAAAATTTGACTCGTATTAATAATTTTAAATTTTAATGATTGGTAAGTAAATTTTTAATGCTGCAATACATTAATGTTATACTTTTGTAAGTAAGCACAGCGTCTTAGACAACTTGCAAAGATATGACGTTAATAGTAACACATAAGTAAAAGTCTCAAACAATAAAAAGGTATCGAAATTCCTCTAAATTCATTTTAGCAAATATTTCTAATTTAAATAGGGACTATACCAAACAGTGTAGTATAATGAAAATTATTATGAATGGACTTTGCTGTAGCTATAATTTTCCCATGTATTCGTTCAAAGGAAATGAATACTTCTGAAGGGAATAGTAGTGCTGTAACACATCACTGCTGCATTTGAGTTTCTAGTTTGTTGTAATGTATTAATTATTGACATATTGTGGATAACTGTGAATGGCAGAAAGTGATCCATACGAGGAGAACATTATTAAAACATAAATACTGAAATAAAATACGAATGAAAATTCCACTGTTTATTATGTACTGTATAAGATTGTTCGTCGTTTAATTAATACGGTAATTAAGTAGTACACAATGTATTTCAGTTTAGACATGTTTTATTCTCAAACTCAATGTCAACGATACAGGTTAAATGCATTCATACAATCCAGAGATTGCATAGAACACTTCTTCCACAGATAATACTACTAACGCAGTCCTTGGCAATCGCAAATTGAATCTGTATAAACTAAAACTGTCCTTCTGCTGATTTCTTTATATTTCTCTATCGAAATTTCTAGAACACTTCAAAAGCTTCCGGCAGATATTTCTCGAACATTAACAATTACTTAAACAATTGAAACATATTAAAAACAATCAGAATTAATACTTAATCGTTTGCAATCGTTACAAAATGGTCAGAAATGGAAATTAAAGAAACTTAAACACAAAATTATTCACAGAAATCATTTTAAACTGTAGCTAATTGTCCTTTAGACATCGTAACTTGCATTAACACTTGGAATTACGAACATGCTCTTGCACAATTCTGTACTTAAACATATTAAATGGTATTTACAAAATTTCTTTTCTTAAATCAAAGTCTATTTACATTTATTTACAGTTAATTGAAAAACAAACATACAATATCATATTCAAGCAAACTTTAGCTCGCTACAAATACTTCATAAAATAAAATTCTATTTAAAGTTCAGGTTTGAGGGCTGTTACAAATGGTTAGTGAAACTACTGTTGAAACGAAACCAACGCAATAACACTGTAAAAATGGATGCAAAAGTTTTTCACTTTTTTTTCTTTTAACTATGAAGACCTGTTTATAGCTGTTAGTTATTTAAAAAAATACAGAACGGGCCATGATAGTATGTAAAAAAAACTTTTTTTCTGAAAAAATTGATCACAATTGTATGAAATGATCTTTCACTACACGTATATAAGGTTTCTATGCCAATGGGGAACATATTTTTACCAGTGCCAAAGTTTTATTTAGAAAACTGCAGGAATGTGGATTTAAACGAAATTATTACCACACTGAGTCATTACCACAGGGCGGAGGTGTTGACAATAACGTACTCTCCTAAATAGATCATCTAACATCGTTTCCAGGAGTGAGAAAAGCATCTTTGGTCTCCTAGATGTTTGCTAGCGGCTTGGCTGGCATAATCCGACAGGTTCATCCGTGTGTAAACGACTCCGCCGCAGCGCCCCGAATGGCGAATTTCAAGTAGGCCGAGCACTTGCTGAAGCAGAAACCTCGTCTTTATAAATCCACTGTCGGTCAGGGTGAGTGGATTGGATCAAAACCGAATGCAAACCGCTTACTAGACGATATGAAGTAGAAAGTTGCGCGATAGATGTACAAAGTGCACTATAGATTACAAACAAATATCAAAAATAACCATAAAATTCTAACAACATTCTTTCAATTTTTTTATTTGTGATTGTGATATAGAATAGTGTATGGAACACGGTCGTATTATGTAAGGTTACTGCAATGGAATAATTTATAAGAGCTGATTATTGTTGACAGTCTAAGCTCCGCTTGGCGAAAAATTTAACGGTTTTTAGCTTTATTGTTACTATATAAGAAATTCTTGTGACGGTTGGAAGCTTAATGTGGTCGTGTAAAATAAAGAATTAATAAGTTCACTATTTTAATCTTTAAAACATTAACGCTTTACTTGAATTAATTTTAGTTCATACCTGCTCACCATACCCTCTCCGAAGAACAGTTTATATGTCATAATTAAATTATTACAGACAGAAAACGACGACGCACGAAAGAACGATTTCCTTTTTTTCATTTGTGATCTGTTATACGATGTAATAATACAACTATAAATGATAAAAAAAAAGTTTTCGTAACTTGTCACAACGAAGGTTTTTCATTTTATGTCTTCTAACGAAGGCTGATGGTCAACAAGGTTACTCTCATTTCAGATACTGCAACGTTCCCTGCAGCATTTGCAGCAATTTTAACCAGAAAAATAGCCTGAAAGCAATATTATTTAAATTTATATATTTATTATTGTTTGTTTTATTTAGGCAGTAGCGTGAAAACGATAATTATCGTTGAGCACACTACTGTCTAAATATTCAAGTTTCCTTCATTTTGTTGTAAACTTTACTTCCGTGGTTTTCCTCAATGTCCTTGAAACTTCTGTGTTTGTCCACCAGTGATATATCGAGTATTGGCATACAGATCTACATTTCATAACGACCAGCTACTTAGATAGCCCCAAGATAGATTCCATCCACCCACCCCATGTTAAGTACTGTCCGTGTACATGTGTTGTCTGTCCTGTGGTGTCTATGATTACTATAAAAACGATACATTCAATGGAGAAACTGCAACACTGCAAAAGAAATCACAATTCAGCTGGCGGTATGGCCAAAAAGAAGGCAAATACCGTTTTTTTCCCCCTGCTTCGATAACTTTCGTTACGTCATGCTCGTATTTGTTTGTTCGCTCCAGCATAAGATGTGGACTACTGGAAGAGTTGTCACAGTTTTAAAGCTTCAGGTCTGCCTTAAAGTCTGAGGTCGGCATGCTATTCCACGTGATGATGCAGCAGAAATTTAAAATCTGTTCAAACTAGTAGCAAAAATAACGTCTTTAACTTCAATAAATAGTATGACATTATTAGTTAACCGGAATCTTAAGTGTATACAGTATTTAAAAACATCCGGAATATATTCATATCTCTAGTAAAAGAAACAGGTTCAATTACATTTTTACTTACGCTTATTTAGTTTGACTGTTTCACCAAAAGATGGCGCATTGTGCAATAAATCGTGGTATAACTACGTTGATCCTAAATTTTCTGAGGATAGCATGAGTCTGAAGCATATATTTCAGTAAACCTAAAATATATTTACGTTGTTATGCATTTACATTAAAGCAATTTTTTACTTATGCGTAGCTAATTTCACTGGTTCACACATAAATCTGCTCCACGAAGTCATGGATAAAATCGATTAATAGATAAGCCCATGCAGTGATATGTTTCAGTATTAATTTTAATGAGTTATTACCAAATTTTGTTAATTTCCATCCCCGAAAAACTCAAAAGCATATAGATGCGAATCGTCACTAAACTCTGATACTATTAATGAATGTAGTATGAAGCTGTAAACTAAATTTAAATCGCTGAGTGCATCTTTTTGATGAATACGTCACACACAGCATTTTGAATTTACAAACGGGTGATTGAATTACACCTTTGGCAATTGTTTGTCATGCAGATTATCAAAAGTAATGATAATATTAGATGGGGATACTATTTTTCAAAAAAAAAAATGATCTTTCTATTGAAGTCAAGAGTATGTACATGTACACGAGCGGACAGAAATCGAACAAACACCGAGCTTGGTGGTGTAACGGTTAGCGTTCTGGCCTCGAATTCGGGAGGACGTCGGTTCGAATCCCCATCCGGGCATCCAGATTTGGGTTTTTTATGGTTTCCCAAATCACTCCAGGCAAATGCCGGGATGCTTCCTTAAAAATTCCATGGCCGAATTCCTTCCCATTCTTTGCCCCCCGTCCATTCCCGTCTCTAAAGACCTCGCTGTTAAGAGACGTTAAGCAGTTAAAAAAAAAATCGAACGAACAATAATCAGGAACGGAATTACAATGAACAATGATGAAATAGTATAGTATGTTTATAAACAATATTTAAAGTTGAAATGGAATCCTCAATAAATGTTTCGACATGGGTTTCTGTAATTTGCTCCAAAACATCATAGAAAATGTAAATGTCCGTGGGTGAATATTTCTGTAGGCAAGTACATTTTGTTGTTTGTTTGTCCCTGTGATTTGTTAAACAGTCATGGAAGAAAAACACTTTTAGGACTAATTCAACCTGAAAACAGTGTTTACATATTTGGTTCTTGTAGCTGACCGTTTTATAATTGCAACAACCATTTATTGAATTGTTTGTCATGTTTCTGCACATATCATATATATTATTTCTATAAGGTATTTTTTTGTCACAAGCCTCTATCTTCCTTCATACTTAACCGAAATCAATGAATGAGGTGTCATTTTAAAGCTTATGGTCCCCACTTTGGGCACATCACGTTATAAGAAAGGAATTTTCGGAATTCGACCCTTAAAGGGCAAAAATGTCAATATTTCTAAAATGCTGTTTTCTGTGTTACATGTCATTTATCTCCCTGGATATCGATCTGAAATCGTTTAATGAAGTATCATTTTAAAGATTAAGGTTTCCGCTTTAGTGACGTCATATATTAAGACAGAAATTTTTCTGAATTCGACCCTTAAAGGGCAAAAGGATCAATATTTTAGCAATTCGTTATTGTGTCACGAGCGATTTATCTCCCTTAATATCTAACCGATATAGATAAATGAGGCATCATATTAAAGACTAAAGTCTCCGCCGTGGTAACACTATATTTTAAGAAAGGAATTTTTCGTAATTCGACCCTTAAAGGGCAAAAATGTTAATTTTTCTAAAGTGCGTTTTTTGTATCTCGAGCCATTTATCTCCCTGGATATCTAACCAAAATCGATAAATGAAGTAGGATTATAAGGAGTAATGTCTCAGCTTTGTGAAACCATATTTTAAGAAAGAATGTATTTGGAATTCAGCCCTTAAAGGGAAAAAGTATAAATTTGTCTAAAACGCATTTTTGTGTCACGAGCGATTTATCTCCCTTAATACCTAACCGATATAGATAAATGAGGTATCATATTAAAGAATAAGGTCTCCGCCATGGTAACATTATATTTTAAGACAGGAATTTTTCGTAATTCTACCCTTAAAGGGCAAAAATGTTAATTTTTCTAAAATTCGTTTTTTGTATCTCGAGCCATTTATCTCCCTGGATATCTAACAAAAATCTATAAATGAAGTAGGATTATGAGGAGTAATGTCTCAGCTTTGTGAAATCATATTTTAAGAAATAATTGTTTTGGAATTCAACCATTAAAGGGAAAAAGTATAAATTTTTCTATAACGCATTTTTGTGTCACGAGCGATTTATCTCCCTTATTATCTAACCGATATAGATAAATGAGGTATCATATTAAATAATAAGGTCTCCGCCATGGTAACATTATATTTTAAGAAAGGAATTTTTCGTAATTCGACCCTTAAAGGGCAAAAATTTTAATTTTTCTAAAATTCATTTTTTTTGTCTTAAGCAATTTATCTCATTGGATATCTAACCAAAATCGAAAAATCAAGTGAGATTATGAGGAGTAATGTCTCAGATTTGGTGACATCATATTTTAAGAAAGAATGTTTTTGGAATTCAACTCTTAAATGGAAAAAGTATGAATGCTTCTATAACGCATTTTTGTGTCACGTGCCATTTATCTCACTTGATATCCAACAGATATAGATAAATGAGGTATCATACTAAAGATTAAGGTCTCCGCCGTGGTAACATTATAATTTAAGATAGGAATTTTTCGTAATTCGACCCTTAAAGGGCAAAAATGACAATTTTTCTAAAATGTGTTTTTTGTGTCTCTAGCCATTTATCTCCCTGGATATACAACCAAAATCGATAAATGAAGTAGGAGTATGAAGAGTAATTACTCAGCTTTGGTGACATCATATTCAACCTCACTTTTCACCGAATTTTTTTCGCGAAATTTTCGCTTGGGTCGTCTAGTTTTTCTTTAATAGTTTTTAATTAAATGACGAACAAAGTGATGAATATTTAACACTCGCTTAAATGATCGCTGTTCGGCTGATATTTGCTTGAAA
The DNA here is from genome assembly GCA_031002005.1 of Vandiemenella viatica. Classification (NCBI taxonomy): domain Eukaryota; kingdom Metazoa; phylum Arthropoda; class Insecta; order Orthoptera; family Morabidae; genus Vandiemenella; species Vandiemenella viatica. The sequence continues at coordinate 75,125,684 of JARYHS010011408.1, forward strand.
TATCTCCGAATAATTGTGCATTTTAACTACCACTAACACCTTGTAATAATCTCAACAGTCTTCAAAACATTTTTAGAGCCACAGAAATTTGATCCAAAATAATTAGAGAGCAAATGGTTAAACTAAGCTTCTTCAAACATTCGTCTAATCGATTAAACTGAAGTTTCTAGAAGAGGAACCGGTAATTTAAACGTAGGATGCGGAGATCTCCCGCTACTTCTGATCGATCTGTACTGGCATCAAGATCATGTTTTTAATGTTTCCTACTGTAAATCATGAATCAAAAAGTTTAAAAACACAATTCGCCGATGGCCGGTGAACCTACGTTTTTAACAGATGCTCATTTATTGTTGCTTGAATAAGGTGTTGTAGTTTGGAACCCACATTTTGGTTATCAAATACAGGAGTTGGAAGGAGTGCAAAGAAGAGCAGCTAGATTTGTTAATGGAGATTAATTACTGTTGTACCCAGTCAGCAAATGATACGATAAAGGAGCTGGATTGTGATTCATTAGAGGATAGGAGGAGGGTGAAGAGAGTCATGGGAGTGTACAAGGCATATATTGGTAATGAGGCTTTTAAAAATGTTGGTGAAATAATTAAGAGTGGTGCATTGAAGGAAAAAAATAACCATGACCACAAGATGGCACTCGATTTAAGGCATAAACGTGTGGGAAGGTTTTCTTTCGGAGGTAAGGAGGTCAGTGATTGGAATAAATTACCAAGAGAGATGAATAATTTACCAAAAACGTTAAAAGAATTTAAAGTTAAAATTTGGAAAAGTAGGCGGGTGTAGGAAAGGAGAAAATGTGTAGAGTAAGTGCTACCGGAGCGTGCGCTCCATTGCAATTAAATTATATTAAGGAAATATTCACTATTAATGAAGAAAGGGCGATATTTTTAGAAAAGTAATATTTGCTATAATTATTATAATTATTATTATTATTGCGGATAAGCCTATTAGGACTACGGCAAGCACTTAGAAGCGTTTGTTTGATGTCCTTTGTGCCCATATTTTCTTCATACGCTTGCGAAGGCTTCTTTTCTTTTGTAATTTTATCAAACACATTTATCGTTGCATGATTTTATTAATACGTTACTCCTGGTACGAGTCTTACGGGTACCATAAACACCGCTTAAAGTTGACTTCAGTGTTACCCGTTTTAGAAGGTTAGATGAACCGCAGCCAGCGTTAAGCCTGGTTCCTTGAGGAAGGTTGTTAGCGAGAAGGCCACCCACTCTGCTTGCTGCCCTTTGCGGAAAGCTCGGGCCTCACGCGACTCTAGTACCCCCAACTACAACTGAGAACAACAGATTTCACCTAAATTCACGTTTCTGTGCTATTTTCAATGTAATTTTTGTATCATACCTCTTTTAGAAAACACTCTCTTCAATACAAATAATGTGACTCAAATGAAATTTTGTTATAATGTGACTGTTTGTTTACATGGACTTTTCTGACGCACCCTTTTCCTTTCATCAGCATAGTCTGAGTAATTGTGATAATGTTTTTGTGATTGTGGTAATTCGCCGTGTGGTTTTAATAAATTTCTATTTTTAACTATCGAGAGATCCAATGGTAATTTGTTATTAATACTACATTCAAGGAAAGTAATCATCCAGTTTTAATGAAATTTCATGTTTCCAAGTTTCGTATAGGACTTAATTAATTTCTGGCGTCTGAGATCTAATTTTAATAACTTCCGCCGCACCATGCAATGAGAGGGTGTATTACACCTAAATAACAATAAAACAAAAGTCAACCAAACTGCTCGATTTTCCACTTTTAATCAAAGCTATGTTTTCTTCGCTTTTGAGAATATTAAGCAAATAAGTAGGTGACTGATTGCTAAATTATTTAAGTGACATATGATAATTGTTGTGATGATGTCACTGTACCAGTTTATATACCAAGCAAGTGAAAAGCGGCTGCATGACCAATTTGAAACGGTAACGCATTTCTATCCTCGGGGCTACCAAGCTTTATTTGTAGTGGTTTGACATCACTCGTCCATGCCGGTGAAATAATAACAGTTTTAGAGCTGAGGATTTAATTTATTGTGTTCCAAACACGTTACATACTAATACCTCTCAGATAACAATTATGTATATGCGTACAGTTGATAAACCCTTTCTCACTCAACCTAGAAATTCTTTCACCAGAGCCTCATTCTTAGCACAGCACCTCCTCGGCTCTTTAGCTTGCTATCACTTCTCCAGCTCATAAGTCCTTTCTTACTATCTAAAATTAAACCACCAAAGTTGTCTTCTTCGGCCATTGGTCCAGCCATCTATTAGAGCTAGTTTCCACGCCTTAGAACAATGAACTATTGCCCAATATTGGCTATACGAAACTGTGCAAAAACATCTCTCGTGGTGCCGTGAGAGAAAATCCGCGCAAAGTCCATAGTGGTAAACCTGCCAAGGGAGGCGTGCTTTACCTTCCTGCATCTGGCAAACAGTGGTGAGTAGCCTTGGTTCTTCAATACCTGTCTTGGACGATGTTTTTAAAAAATTATCTAATCATGATCAGCCTTTTCCTTGGGTATATACTCTTACTTCCAAACTTCAGCAACAACTGGAAAAGAGTATGCGTAGTTTCCTAAATTATGGTACGAATCAGAAATAATACTATTACCCATTTCCCAAGTATGTTTCATTTTGCATACCTCAAACTTATGTAGGCATCACCAAACCGTGTCTAAAACCGTGGTGTTTATATGCATTTTATTCTACCTTAAAACGTTTCTCCACTGCGGCTGAAAAATTAAGAAGCTGCAGTTTTACGATGTCCACAAATAAACAGATATTAATTATTTTTATAGATCACATTGCACAACATGCAATAGCCGTGTATGACACTGTGTTTCCGACGCTATTGATGTTTCTGAAAACAGACGAGTGTCGTCCATTTACAACAGTGTTCTTTTATTAAGAAGTTTTCACTACCGTTAGTAGTTTAATGAGAAACCTCCTATTCATAAAACAAAAATAGATGTAAATATGTGAATTACGAAGAATTAGTGTTTTCGCAATAAAAAATATAATTTTAGACATTTTGAGAGATATTTTACTGTTCCCTATTGTTTTGAAACTATTTTGGTTTTGTCTGTATGTGATCTACTAACACGCAAGATTTATATTCTGATGGTCTGGACTGGTTCTCTCAAGTTCTGAGTATTTTTGTGTGGGTTCATCTCCATACTTTTTCTTAAATAAACCTGATTAAATCTAGTCAGTTTACAATTTATTTTGATAGTTTAGTTTCAAGATTGTTCATGGCTGTCATACATTGGTCCCGAATCAAATAACCAAAAGTAATTTTTGCGCTGACATGATGTATAATCCACTTTTGTCAAATTTCATTTTAAGTTTTAAAGTAAAATAAATTTTTTGTGGTGAACCAGATGCATTATCGATGACATCTCTCATTCGTCACACTTAAAAAGAAAGTATTCAGTTTAAGTTTCTATGGAAATGATTTCAAATGTACACACTTGTTTCATCATTAATGTAGTCATATAAAGTTTTATACTTCGAAGGAATACTTACCAAATGAAAAAAAAAATCCCCAGAAGCTTTTAGAACGCCTGATGTGAAATAATATTTGTCATTTATGTTCGTAAAAATGAAATTTTATAATCGACGGATCATTGTTTGATGCGTTTTAACAGTACTAAAAGTTTCAGTTAACTTTCAGTGCTCGGTCGATAACAAAAGAGGGATTGTTATTTACGCGCAACACAATTTGTGTGTACATTTACAAACTTCCTGCCGCGCTATTAAAAAAGTAAAGGACGAAACGAATTGAGTTTAAAATTAAAAAATCTAAAAGCATCCAGAATCTGTAATTGCTTTTGTGTAGTTTCATACATTATTAATTTAATCATTCGCCAGATTATATTGGTCTTGTGAAATAAAGTTGAAACTACCGTAATTGAGTTCACGGACATGCCATTACGCAAACCTTGCTATCAATTATTGAACCTACTTTACAGGATATAATTAATTAAAATCCTTCATATTCGTCCTACGCAGACAGCAAGTAATACCTGTTTTATTTGATGTAATGAATTTCACATAGTTACAAAGTGTTCTTCGACCATAGGTCTCTTCTAACCAAATTATTAATGGTGTATCAGTGTTTTATTGAAACATTTGACAGGAAATTAGTGAATATTGGGCTTTAGAAGTATGTCAGAAGTATGTATCACCTTATCCTGATGTTTAGATTTTATCACACATCCCACAGACACTAAGAACAGAAGGAGAATATACAATTCAAAGCATTTATAACGCAGTCGCCAAATTTTAAGCTAACGTTCCTCTTCTATAAACATTGATAAGATTGTAATTTCCCAATCACCAAAGTAGGTGCAGCGTATTTTAATTAGGGTATCTTCTGTGGAGGTAGCAGACGATCACTAAACAGAACTACGCAGTGTCTTTTTATTATGCGGGATTTTTGCTGACTAATTTCATAAGACATGAATTTCGATAATTTATCATGAGGCTGCATGATTGTTATTGTAAGTATGTTGTAAGAAGGTTGAGTTCATACTTTCCCGGCGTACTGATGCAATGTATCTTCATGGCTGTTCAGTCGGATGAAGTCTTATAAACACAACGCCTCGACAGCTGTATTCATCAGGTGTTATATAGCTTCAGATGTTTCTAGCTGGATGCCACCGCCTAGACCGAATTAGCAGAGTTCTTTAATTTGACAAATAAGTTTTCGCCGAAATCTGATTTGTAAAATTAACGATTTCTGCTAAGACATTTTATGCGATAACATCCAGCTAGCTACATCTGAAGCTATACGATACCTGATGAATAGAACAGAGCCAGCTGTTGAAACATTGTGTTCATACGACATCATCCGGCTGAACAGCCGTGAAAATTACACTGCATGTTGTTAGAAGTCAGCTTCATTAAGAGGAAAGCTATAAATGTCAACCAACGTTCGCGCAGATGATTGCGGGAAGCCGCCTATAAAGGCGCAACCAGGCCGTCCTGGACTCGTTCCCGGTCCACAGTCCTGGCCTCAGCGCACTCAGCCTCATTCGCAGGTTTTAGATTCCTTATTTATTTTCATTTTAATTTGTAAACTTTTACGATATGCATTTACCCTCTTGTTTTTTTTTAAAAAAAATTAAGAAAAATTGTCCAAATTCACCGCTTTGGCACTACATATTTTACAATTTCTTTCGCTAATATCATTGTTAGTGTTTTATTTTATAGTAGTCGTCCATATCTGCTAAACGAGACGTCCTAAAAGAGCACTTTTCTCAGCTGCACTAATATCGCTCCGCGGCGAGTAGATATTTTTTTCAGTTCCCACATGGTGACCTACCTGAGTGTGTGTAATAGCATGCGCATCAGTAATAATATTTTTTTTATTCCTTATTCTTTTACGCGATGGATTGTTTACTTGGACATGCATTACAGTTTTAAAGTTATTAAGATTTGACTGCAATACAGAAAATTTTAACATCTGCTTTTGAATAGTTTCCCTCAAAATCGTACACCCGGTGTAAGACGTTTTTCATCAAATGAAACCAACTTGTAGAGGTGCGTTTCTGGAGGTAGACTTTAAGTTTCATAATTATCAATTATTAAAAAGTGTTTTTAATTATATTTTGAATCTAAATTGACCAAGAATCTTGATGTTACTGGCAGTACCAGAAAACTGTCACAATATGACATTTACAGGAAAACTGTCACAATATGACATTTATTTAGATTCACTAGCAGTTAAAAATGTGGGAGAATTTATCGTTAACGTTAATGCATGATAGAAAAATTACAAAACAACGCCCAGAGGTACAATTAGCCATTATCTACAAGCAAGCAAATGAAATTTACTTTGAAATTAAGCTCAAAATTAATATATCTGAAAGAATTACACTTATAATCAATACACAATACAAGTTATGATGATCTCGGGCATAGTTATCACTATGCTGTGACTTTGAAATGAAAATAACCAAGGGTGTCACGAATGGGACAAATATGCCATTCGAAAATCTATACTAATATTATAAATGCGAACTCTGTCTGTCTGTCTGTTTGTTACATTTCTTGAGCTAAACGGCTAATCCGATCGTGATGAAATTTGACAAGGAGATGCTATTTGATATTAGGATGGACATAGAATACTATTTTCTATATATAATAACATATTGTCATTAAATTATGAAAACTATGAACTGTGAAAGACAAACACTTAATACCTATACGTCTCTGTGATGCGCAACGACAGGGAGCAACGGTATCACAGTAGTAAAGTGCTTGCTTCATAAGAAAACTCGCGTGTGGCCTCGGGGTTCAAACCCCACTGGGAGCAAGAATTTCTAAGATTTATTTTTCATAGTTTGAGCCAAGCCTAGTATTTTGTAATAAGGATATCATGTTCTGGCAAATCGTAGGCGGTAGAACAGAGCCCTAAGCGTTTACTTTATTCAGGGTATACTGGTTCCACAGGCAGTTTTTGTGTGATCTAAACTAATATTATTATATATGGAAAAGTAAGTCTACTTCTTTTTTTTAAATTTTGACGACTATACTGATGACAAGGTAATACTTTGTATCTTTAGGAACGAAATAGGATACTTTTTTCCAATATGAATAACAGCTTTAGTCATGAAACAGGTTCGACGGTAAATGGTATATCAATGGCGTTCCCGCCATATTATGCCGACTCAGTGTTGTTTGGATCATATCTTAGGTAACTTTCAGCTTTGTATATCCAATTCTAACAATCAAATTCTAAATCCACGCGTACGAAGTCGCGGGTTACACCTAGTAACTCATATAATTCTGGCAAATTATGCCGCTAGCTCAATGGGGTTTTTATCTTAAAAGATAGAACATGGATCTCTCACCTCAAAGACTCTTCAGGGTTGCTATGAGTTTCATAGAATGCAACACCAGATGGCTTGGTTGTGACACTTTACCATTGTAGCTCTGCAACTGGAGTCGGCGATGACTGAAGATGGACTCACGATACGTGAGACCCGTGACTCATAAGGCAGCTACAATCATGCTCCATTAGACTCAGAACGCGAGTTGGCAGCGTCAGACTTCCACCACGAGTCGAACCTCGGGAATCGCGTTCCGCAATCGAAGTCAGCAACAGAGTCCAGCCATCCAGGACCAGAATCAGCTCCAGAATGAATTTTCAGCGTCTTCCATCACGCACGTAAACTCTGACACCACCTTTGCCATCTCGAAGATCAAGTTTAACAGAAAATTCCCAGAATTTAAGTTATATGCTCACTGCGATAGGTTCGTGGGTTGGCGTCCTGATGTCACGTGATCTCGTGAACACTTTATTCGTCCTCGCGTCTCCCGGGTGAGGACCACGCTGTTCGGCCTGATTCGACATACATCGTGGGATGACACTATGTTCGGGTGGCGGATATTCCCCGCTAGGTGCCCCTAGGAGGTGCCGCTAGGACCTCTGTTGACCGCCAAACCCATGGGACCTCTCAGTCGCAGTTTCCGGACGTCGCCACAGGTAAAGCCGCCGACCCACTGGATCGTGTTGACAAGCGACATCCAGTCGCCAACAGTCATGTTATTGTCTCTCAGGAAGGACACGATTCTTCCGAAGCCTGCTCTTCTCAATAAATGTTATATATTCAATGCACCTAGAAAAAACTGAGTATTCACTATTGGCACCACAGTCCTTCTTGCTTATAACCTTGTGTATTTTATAAAGAAATTATCAAAAAACCTATATAAGTCGCCCAAGCTTTTTTAAAAAAATCAGTCTAACATTATCATTTACATAATAAAATGCGCCGTAGATTGTGGCGTAGAACGTTACATTATAAGCTCCAATCTAGAAGAACTGGAAGTGAAAAAGAGGTTGTCACAAACACTCTATCATAGAATCCCACAGTTATTTTCTCATATCGTTTGACGACATGGAAATGACCTTGATAAATTACCATCCAGAGGAAAGTTGAATGACATCCATCGCGCGGATTTCTCAGATGATAGCTAGAACAGCTTGAAGCGAAAACTAACCAGACAGTAAGTAAACTACTTCTCGAAGCAGAAAATGGGAACTGGTTCAGACACATTGTGGAAGGTATCACTTGATAGGTCACCAAATTTCAACTCTAAAAAAGCAATTTTTGACAACAGAACATTATTCAAGACTACCCTCATATCTGCTTTTTTCTTACTGACCTAGGTAAGCAACAAGCCACACGGCAATGACGTATCGTCAGCTGTAGAAGGAATTATCGTGGGGAATGAAGAGGCTATATCCTTGCTATGCTCCTCCCGCCTGCTGAAGACTGTGCTCTGCCCCTCCCACCCGGCAGGATTCAGGACACTGCGACGTCCCCCAAGGCTGTCGTCGATGTCAGGCGCCCGATGAGTATCTAATTAATCTCCCTCCAGTCTTCACAGGATTAATTAAATTTTTTTCAAGTCGCTGATTACGGGACCGAGTAGTTCGGAGGAAGCTGAAAAAAGTCGAGCGAAATTAATAGCGCTAGTGACTCGAGAAGGGCGGCGCATTTTCTCGCCAGGCCGAGGCGTCTCTTCGCCAGGTACCGAAATTAAATGTAAACACCCGCCAGCGGCCATACGGAACGTGTTTTTGTAGGCGGCGGTGTTTAATTTCCAGACTTTTAATTAAAAGTACTTCACGGGAACTATTCTCAAGCTATTTCGTCTGCATTGTCAAGTTATTTCTGTAACTTTCAGTTGTAATTTTAAAGAATGATTTAAGGTTCGTCGATGAAGTTCACATGAATTTAGCACGTGCCGAATTCATTTATAACTCATAGTGAAGTCAAAGATTCTCATTTTGTTCGTTCTGACGGGTTTATATTCAGCTGAAGGCGACGGATGTAGTGTTACGTTAACATTTATCAATTGTTGATATCACCTGACAAAATTTTAGGGATCATTTTAGCCAGGAACTTTTTCAGTTCCTTAATCTATCCTTTGCCTCTGGCAAAACTTACTTTGTTCATGGAAATACAATAGAACGCCTGTGTAGTTCAGACTCTACGTAGAACTGTACGTTTCGTTCAACCAGAAGGATTCATTCTGTGCGCTGAGCTTTGCATAAAGGAACGCATTCTGCCCACAGGGAATCATGTTATAAATCAAAGCCTTTAACTGTTAGCTCGTTAGTTAAAATTGATTAATAAGAAGCAGTCACATTTAACTAACCAGCCATAAACACAATTATGTTCATTTATTCGACAGAATAATACTTTGTAAATAATTTTTGTCGTCTCCGTTCCAAAACCTGCTATGAAAATGGTATGTTCTTTTTACTTCCTGTTTTATTTACAGCAAGTGAAAATAAGAAATGTTTTGGTTTAGTTAATTTGTAGCTTTCACTTTTCACTGAATTCTTTTCGGTCAGTCACATTCAGTGTTTTTAGAATGTTAACGTTTTTATTAAAACTTTATCTTGGTTCTTCAATCTTTTTCTTCAAGGTATTATGTCACTATGAGCGTGGTAGTACGCTGTTGCCAAATGTATCGAAGATGAATAAAATAGTTTAATTGCCAGTAAATTAGTATTAAGAGAAACTTAGTCTCCCGAATTTTTGTTTATCTACAGAAGTTTTCAAGTTTCGTACTTCAGGATTATTAGTTATTTACGTCCCATTAGACGAAAAAAACACGCATGTAATTAATTAACATTTGATTTCAGTAAACAAACAAAACTACACCTGAAGACACAAGAAACAACTTCTCTAAATTGAGAAGAAAGAGAAGCGATTTATCTGTGAAGGTATCAAGTGGGACTGAGTGAAGGAGAAGTAATGAAATTCGGCACAAACAACTTTTTCATTTGTCTTCTAAACAGAAAGTTCGATAGGAAGCTTCGGTGTGCGATTCAGAAAGGAGAATATTGATGGGCGAAAAGAAGAAAGCTATTTAGCACTTTTGATGTGAATGATAGTAAACGAAGCCTCAAGTTCGTAAATAATATCGCGGGTGGAAGCATCTAATATCAAAATATATCATTTAGACAGGTTGAATCGAAAGTAAAATCAGCAGAGAAGAGTGAAAAATTCAAATACAAAGAATTTATAGGCCTACATATAGCTACATACAAATAACTTGCAACAGATAATTTGAGAAGAAATAATGCTGCGGTACTAACTTGGGAAACTTTTTTACTTTATATTTCTCTTTAAAAATTACATAGAATGAGCCAGAGACACTTGTCACTTTTCTATTGTTATTCACAAACCAAGTTTCACATAAGTCGAATTTAATCTATATTCTATTAACTCTGCGGCTCTAAAAAACTGTGAAGCATACTAATTTTAACTGTTTTAGATGCTGTGAATTTTCCTTATTCATTTGTTCGGGTGCTGAGCCGTGTTTTCTTGTTGTTAAATTGCCCCAGCGTTTCGCCCAACACCTAAAAGCATCTTCTAGGGCAAATTGCGCTTTATTTGTGAACGAGTGTTTTCGTTGTAAACGAAAACACAACAGCCAGCCGTATACCAGAGCTATTACATTTTGCCATTCGGGCCATGGATGTTGTTTGTGTTATCATTGTGGCGTTTTGCATGATTATAAAAAAGACAATTCCATGCACATTCCAGTCACATTGATGCACCCTCCAGTTACTTAGAAACACACGAATGATTCGAGATGTTGAGAATATTAAATTAAGCTTGAGTGCTTTGCAAATAGTACCTAAAACTGAGTACTTTAATTTAATTTAATTCAATTATGATGTAGCGCACGTTCCTGTCGCAATTTCCCTTCACAAGTACTTTTTCCCCGTTCTTGGACGAAGCTACATTTTTCATTTTAAATTGTTTGGTAAATTATTCATCACTTTCCTTCGTAATTTAGTGCTATTCCTTAACTACGAAATAGAATTGGATAGTTGACTAAATTTGAAAAATAGGTTGTAATACTTTACCTTTGTATCTATTTTACTCATAAAACGTATTATTTTTTTAAAAATCGAACATTTACATGAATTTTGCTTTTTAAAAAACGAATTTAAATTTACCGCGAAAGCGCTCAAGACTGTTATGGTATCTTTAATGACGTCACTCAATCCGTACTAAAACAAAGCAGTCGTGTATGTATATGGCAGGTGTCAAGTGTTCTTTAATTAAAAATCAATTCCTCGTTTTATAAGTACTGTGTAGTGCCACAGTGTAGAAGCACAACAATATAAACGCCAAACAAGTTATTTATATATGTTCCAAACAATGAACAGTTACGGAAAAGTGGTTAAAACTTGCAAGGAGGGAGGATCAGAGGCGGCCTTAGGGGGTGGCGAATAGGGATTGCAATCCAGCAATGCGGGATCCCGCAATCCCGCGGGATCCCGCATCATTACACGGTCTGGCGGATCCCGCACAAAATTAAGCGGATCCGAATTCCGCAAAATCCGGCGGAAACGCGTGTCAGTCTGCGTGACTCGCTGCCCCACTCGGTCTCTGTCGGATATTTTGCACTTTTGCCTGTACCCTTCCAGTTGGCATTTGACTCGTGTGAACAAGCGTTTGTTTTTGTCAACCTGCTAGCTCCGCGTGCCGAAGGCCGCCGGTTCGAATCCGGCCGCGGGCATGGATGTTTAAGTGTTGTGTGTCTGTGTGAATGTCCTGTCCGTCCTGTGGCGTCCATACATTGTAAAAAAAAAAAAACCTTCGTCATAATAAATACACTTTTACGTATTCATCAAAACTTACGTTTGTTTCGAGTACACATTTCTGTAATTTGAGTTATGGTACGTATTTAGTACGATTTTCTAACTATATCAATTTTTTTAAGTGTCGCACACGTTATCTGAACTACACGGTTACAGCTTTTTATTCGCGGTTTCATTATTCCCATTTTCTGTATTTGTAGATAAAGTAATTGTGACAATTTTCAATTTGCGGCTGAAAATTTGATTATTCGTTGATATGAAACTAATGTTATTGTAATTTTAACGATCGCGTACCTATTTATTTAACAGCTATCAAAAGTAAATTGTATATCCTTTGACTTCTTGTTGTTTTGGCAGCTGCCTCAAAGCGTTTCTTTGATGAAAGCCACCTGCTTACATGTGCCGCTCAGGCTTTCGATTAATCCCTCTTCTCCTTGTTATTATTTCGACTAAAGGTAAAAAAAAGTTTTAATAAAATTTTCACAGGTGTATCGACGAATTGTGTTATATGAACACCATACTTCGACGGCTGCCTCCGCCGTCTTCCTCACGTGTGTAATTTTGTGTGTTTGCAATACAAACTATGAGGATTTCACTGCAATCATTCGCCGAGAAAGACTCCTTTCTTACTAAAAAAATAATAATTTCCACTCTAAAAACGTCGTTACGCCACATAAGTAAATCTGAAATACTTGACAGTTTACGTGTGGTGGGTAGTTTCTTTTAATAATATTGAATCAACTGTAATATCAATCAAGGAATCAGGAGATATAATAATGAATCACGCAAAAAAAGGCCAAGTATCGTGCTTGTGCAGTGACAAAAAGTTATGAGATCTTGTTCTGAGCCAAGTCTACACTTTACAGGATATATTCACTTAACTTTGTGAAATGGAATGCTTTTCTCGGTGTTATAGAACGTTTATTTATAATTTAAAACAAAAAAACTCTGGTAACTTAGCCATTAAGCAAACCATATTTTTAAACTTATGTGATGTATTGTAAGGCACATAATATGACCTAAGAGTCAATATTTTCCATTTTTATTATTTATTTAAAAATTGGTTTAGATTAAAAAACAAAATGTAAAACCTTGAGATAAACTTAAGACACGCTAAAACGTTTTAATGTCATTTTGCCAATCAAAATATTGTTAACTGTTAATTTTTATCATTTAACATAAAAATTATTTATTAATTTAATTATTATTTAATTTATTAACGTTTTAAGTAACTATATTTTAAATATATGCGTTAGAAAACTGTTTGGACCAATCCCGCGGGATTGAAAACACTGCGGGATTGCAATCCTTAGTGGCGAACAGGGCAATCGCCCAGGGCCTCGCTCTTGGAGGGGCCTCGCGCAGCTACCCGAGTTTTTGTTTAAAAAATATTTTATCTTTAGATATTAATGATAACAATAAAATAAAGTCGGTTAATTGTTAGTGTAGTATATATTAATAACTACCTAATCAAAATTTCTCATTTTGATATATTCAGTGTCACATTTGTATAACAGCAGGAGAAACATCTGACATTGATGAACAAGAATTGCATGAAGAACTGAATATGGTTATCCGTGTATAAGAAGAAAACGACGGCGTTATCTCGGTGATGAAGTAATAATAGAAAAAACATTAACTGAATTACTGAAATGTACCCCACTATCGAAGTAGCCTTGAGAATTATTGTCACCAGACGTAATTCAGTTGCGTCAGCAGAAAGAAGTTAAAAATTATTAATACATATTTGAGAAATTCGATGCCACAAGATCGGTTTTCGGCCCTTTCTATTATTGAATTGAAAATGACACAGCTCATTCGTTAGATTCTTGTGCTTTAATTAAATATTTTAGTCTCAGGAAAAGCCGCAAATATCATTTTTAAATCCCTGCGTATATCTTTCAAGGTCATAATGTACTTCAGTTTATCCTTAAAAATGTGTCCTCTTTATGTCTGTTAACTTTTAATAAGTCTTCCAATATAATATTTTAAAACTCGAATTATATTTTTTATGGCGTTTGCATTTTTCGTCCATCATCATAAATACCTACTTGCGATTAACATATTTTGTACACAGGACAAGGGCCTCGCAAAGATCTGCCACCAGGGCCTCGCAATGGCTAAGGCCGCCGCTGGGGAGGATGCTCATAGTTTATCTGCAGATTCAAGGATCTATTTCTGTGAAGATCATTTTGATGTTAGTGTTAGTGCACAATATATTTCTAAATCTAAAGCAAGATGAATTTTACAGAACCACTACTTTTCAAGTACTGACAACACAATAAGGTATGAGTTGAGGTTGTTTTGGTTTTATGATTTATAATCTTTCTTTAGTGTTACGTTTAATATAATAAACACACTCTGGCAGCACTATCATTACCGTGGTGCCACAATCTGATTATATATTCTTACGCAGCTCGATGAAACAAATCGAAAATAAAGAATATTTTTTTAAATATCTCTCATGGTTCTCGAGCTTTCATAACTGAAAGGTGATGTTGTTAGGCTAATATGAAGCTTAGAGCAGACTGTAAATTGGCAGCTTTTAAATTTGCCACACCTGTTTTTGAGGATATACTTTTCTAGATAAGGTGTATACAAAATAAAAAAGAAACATACCTTAGACGTGATGCAACTGAAAAGTTACGATACAGGCAAAGCACAGAAATAATAGTACCTAACAACAATCATATCCAATGACATTATTCACGCCAAAGATAGTATAGAAGCAAAGAACAAGATATTTTGTTATTTCGCTTAGGTTTTCCTTCTGGTTTAGCTATTTAGCACTTGCTTATACTTCGCAAATGTAACCTCATACCAGTATCAATTAATATACAAAACGTGTGTCTAAGCAGTTGGGTATTGTCTACAAAACTGAAATAATGCTATTTAAAATGTATAATTGACCCTTGTGTATACTTACATCGAAATTTTAACATTGAGGAATTCCGATGAGCAAAAGTCGATGTCTGACGGGAAAAATCTGCCAAGTGCTATGGCGCCAGTTTTGCTTTGCTAAATCCTGGTTCCATAGCGAATTACACTTGTCTTTCATCATATAAATGAGAACAGCTGTATTCACGTAACAAAAGTTCCTACAAACGAATAATTTACACCGAGCGGGGTGGTGTAACGGTTAGCGTTCTCGCCTCGCATTCGGGAGGACGGCGGTTCGAATCCCCGTCCGGGCATCCAGATTTGGGTTTTCCATGGTTTCCCCAAATCACTCCAGGCAAATGCCGGGATGCTTCCTTCAAAAGGCCATGGCCGAATTCCTTCCCATTCATTGCCCCCATCCTTGCCCCACAACCTTTCCCGTCTCTAAAAAGACCTCGATGTTAAAAAGAGACGTAAAGCAGTTAAAAAAAAAGGAATAATTTACCAAGTAACCTGTTCTGTTCCACGAAAATGTCAATAACAACTTTGGCGTCGATTCCTGATTGGCGTTAGCGGTCACGTGACTGAATGCCTGATTTTGTCGAATTTATTTTCTAAAAATAATAATAATCTTTATTCTTTATAATAAATATTTTTTATTATCTCCTTAGCACGATTAATCATTGAAAACTGCGTCCGATTTATTCTTAGTGGACACAAGCCAATTCCTCACACCCCTAGGCCTGCCTGCACCCAGCGGTCGCTTTTACAAATTCTTGCCCACGACGCTGCGGCGGCGTTGCTGCACACGCAGCTCTGGTCTCCTAGTACATTGTTTCCTATGGAGCGGTGCACACGTCTGGCAAATAACGCAAGTACAGCCTGCATGGTGGAGTTTTGATTTAATGTAGTTGCAATGGAGCGCACACTCCGGTGGTAACTTCCCTACACACCCATTTTTCTCCCTTTCTTGTACCCACCTATTTTTCCCTTCTGCAAATTGTAACTTTAAATTCATTCAATGTTTTTGGTAAATTATTCATTTCTCTTGGTAACTTATTCCAATCCGTGACCTTCTTACCTACAAAAGACGATCTTCCCACAACGTTGTGCCTGAAATGGAGTGCCAGCTAGTCATGGTCATATTTTCCCTTCCATGCGTTACTTTTAATTCTTACACCAATATCTTTCCACGCCTCATCACCGATATACGCCTTATCCACTCCCATAACTCTCTTCACCCTTCTTCTGTCTTCCAATGAATCCCATTTCAACTCTTTTATCAAATCAGTTACTGATTGTGTTCTACGGTAATTCACGGAGACAAATCTAGCAGCTCTTCTTTGCACCCCTTCCAACTCTTCTACACCTATTTGATACACAAAATGTGGGTCCCATACTCCACTTAGAAAACACTGACATTGATCATTTCATTGGTGAAATTGAGAAATACCCAGAAATTTAGGATATTACTCAATCAAGAAGAGAGGAGCTTGGACCAGTGTATGTCGCTTATTCGGTGAGGGATTCGAGGAGAAGGATGACAAAGCCAAAAAGGAAATGTTTAAGTAAAATACTTGGTATTTATTATAAATTCAGTTTTTAATAAAGTGATTTACAATCTATATTTTATATAACATCAATATGAAATGTTTGTTAAATTGCTGTTGAATATGCAAAAGTTCTTAAATTCCTGTGAAAAGGTACGCTATCAGTATCGGAAATAAAATAATCTGCTAACATGTTTCTTATTTTGACAGACTGGTTAATAGTTCCTCTTGTCGGTCTCGATGCGTCCTTTCAGATATCTGACAAACCTTCTATAAGCATTGCATCTTTAATTTTGTATCCATCTCTATTTCTTACAAAACTGCGAAGAGAACAACAAGTCTTTATCAATAGAATGGATAAATCCAAATTTATACGTTAATTGAAGTCTGAAAAAATATTACCGTTGTAAGGCTTTATTATATTTGTTGAAAGGGAAAATTCTTCATCACCAACAAAAGAGAAGGGTATTTTCACTTTCAGTGACCGGGAGAGGTTGACCTCTTGTTATCAAGTTAAAAAAAAAAAAAAAGAAGAAGAAGAAGAACTTGTGAGGAATATATTATTGTCTGATCCGTTTTCGGAAAGCTCCAACGTCAATGTAACTTGTAGTTTGAGTCATAGTAGCTGGCAACACAACTGAAAAATAATTCTTATAATTGTAAAAGAGATATCCACCCATCCCTGGTTTTTTAATTCATAAATGGCTTCTAAGCAATTTTTATAGAAAAGTACGCAAACGATAAACTTGCAGTTGTCAGTGGCCGACCGTCTACTGCTGCATGTTACGTGTGCATCGCACGCATTGTCGCCGCAACATGCATTAACGGAGTGTGCGCCGACCCTTACGCCTCAAATCTAATGCCAGCTTGCGGTCATGATGATCTTTCTCCTTCCATGCATCACTCTTAATTCTTCCACTAAAATCTTACCATGCCTCATTCCCAATATACGCCTTGTTACTCCCATCAATCTCTTTTCCGTCCTCCAGTCTTCCAATGAATCCTATTCCAGCTCCTATATAATATCAGTTACTGTTTATGTTCTGCAGTAATTTCCACTTACAAATCTAGTAAGCTATCTTTGTACCCATTCCATTTCTGACTCGTGATGTTAGATAACGGTGTAAATGCAAGTGGCTTTACGCTTCATTGATGTGGAGGTAATTAGAGGCGGAAAAGGTCTGGGAGCAAGCAACGGAAAGGAATTCTGCCATTTCTTTTATGAAAGAACGTTCCCGTCATTCGCCATTGGAGCCGGTTGGATCTGGGAACTGGAGGAATCCAGTCAAGGCCTGTAGACGAAAATAACCCTTAATTTTCCTGGTATGATTTAGAGAAACCATGGAAAAATCGAAATCTGAATGGCCGAAATGGGATTCGAACCCGCGTCCTCCCGGATGCGAAGCCAGATTGTTAGCACTCACCCACCACGCTCGGTATATAAATGGGAGGAGTTCAGCACTGGAGCATAGCATTCTCTGCTGTACGCTACAGTTGTTAGCTCGAGAATAATAGTGTAGACCTAGAATCATCGAAGAGCGGTGGATGTGTGATTAATTCTTGGGCCTGACATTTGGGAGGACAGTGGTTGGATTCACGGACCCGATTTTCCATCGATTAAAGAAATAATTTCAGACAAACTCCGAGGTGTTTCCTTCGAAAAACCATTGCCGGATTCATCCAGTTCGTTTTGATTAGTTGCCTACCTGCTCAAATGGCCTCAACGTCGACTGGACATAAAGCACTAAAAACTTTTAAAGGGTTGAATTAAAAGCTTTTCTCAAAATAACGAAGATGTAATCAGTTAATATGTAGTATGTCTTGATGATTCTGAAATGGGTCTTTGGATCTTGAAACTTGTCATTCACAAAAACGGAAGACCCTGTTACTTACACACTAGTAAGAGAACAGCTGGTTACGGTCACTTACGTTTAAAAGACGTTTACACACTCGTCATAATACAACTTTTTTCGAGAATAAGTTACTTCGATGAATAAATGTAGCATTGTGGAGCTTATTACGTACACAGATAAAAAAAAAACTAAAGGTTGATTTTGGTTATAGAGTGAGCAAGGAATTGCTTGTTGAAGACGTGAAAATTAAATATCTTGGCATAACCTTTGGTTATTAACTCAACTGGGCAGGACCGATTTGGCAGGTTGTAACAGCCCTCAAACCTAAAATCAAAGGGAATTGTATTTCATGAATCATTTGTAGTAAGCTAGAGTTTGGTTGAATATGATCTGGTAGGTTTGTTTTGCAATTTCACGTAAATCAAGGTATATAGACTTTGTTTTATGAAAAGAAATTATTTAAAGGCCATTTAATATGTTTAAGAACAGAATTCTGCAAGAGAATTGTTTAAATGTTCGTAATTCCAAGTATTAATGCAAGTTACGTATAAAGGACAATTTGCTACGGTTTAAAATGATTTCTGTGAATAATTTTGTGTTTAAGTATCTTTAATTTCCATTTCTGACTATTTTGTATTGATTGTAAATGAATATGTATTAATTCTGATTGTTTTTAATATGTTTCAATTGTTTAAGTATTGTTAATGTTCGAGAAATATTTGTCGGACTCTTTTGAAGTGTTCTAGAAATTTCAATAGAGTTTATATAAAGCAAAACATCCGAGACAGAGAAGTCGTTTTTCACCGACTCGATTCACGACGGCCAAGAACTGTATTATATGTGGAAGAAGTGTTGTATACAATCGCTGGATTGTGTGTATTCATGTAAACAGTATCGTTTGACGTCTTGTTTTATGAAAATAAAAGAGACTTTAAAGTGAACTTTATGGTGGACTGATTATTTATCATACTAATAAAACCACCAACAATCTTATATAGGTGGTAGGAAAGGATTTTGGAATCGTTCGTCTGGAGAGATTGGTGCGTGAATGTACTACAGAAGTGAAGGAATTGGGTTAAAAAACTTTGGTCAGACCATTTACTTGAATATAGTGGTGCAGTATGGGGCTAACATTTTGGGTATCAAATACAGGAGTTGGTGGGGGTGCAAAGAAAAGCAGCTAGATTTGTCTCTGGTAATTACTGCAAATCACATTTAGTAATTGATGTGATAAAGAAGCTGAAATGGAAGACAGGATGAGAGTGAAGAGAGTGATGGGATGTACAAGGAAAATATTGCTGATGAGGTGTGGGAAGATATTGGTGGGAGAATTGAGAGTGGTGCATGGAAGGGAAAAGATGACCACGACCACAAGCTGATACTCGATTGCAGGCATACGGGAGTGGGAAAATTTTCTTTAGTAGATAAGTCAGTCTGGGACTGGAATAAATTACCCAGGGAAGTGATGAACAATTTATCAAAAACGCAGAAATAATTTAAAATTAAAATTCAGAGAGGGCAAAAGTAGGCTGCTACCAGAAAAGGGAAAACAGATGTATAGGGAAGTTAGCACAGGAGTGTTCGCTTCATCGCAAGTAAATTATATTAAACTGCATCATATTATGGCAACGAGGATGTCTGATAATAATTACAGCCTGAGTAAACTGGACAAAGTAAGCTCGGTATTCTGTTGAAGATTATTATATACTGGAAATGAGACAGGCAAGCCGTGAAGTCGTTTGGCATCGAATGTTCTCTGAGACAAAAGAAACACTAGCCATTAAGAAGACAGCTTTCTGCCGAAACTACGAGAACTTTCCAAGGTCAAGCTGAATAATGTGAATCTCAACAATCTATAAATTGTGAATATTGAATAGAACAATAATCAATTGACTGAAAACGTAAGAGAACATTTTTAAAAGCTTTTAGTTGTATTCAATAGCAACAAACGGTTTATAGTAACAGGAATTTACAGCGAAATATACTTATGCTGCACTGGCGCACCGTTATTAAGGGTTAAACGATTTAAAATTTAAACCCGTAATTTTGTACCGTAACAAGCAGCACTGCAACGGGAAATTCCAATCAAAGACACCGTTCATTTATGACGATTACAATTTTTAAAGTCATTTAAACAGCTCGACTCATTTCAGATGGTGTATGAAACAAAAGAATGACAGTATTTCAAATTAACGTCAATATTTGAAGTTCAAAGGGAGGTCTAATAAGCGCAGATTATTTGTCTGAAGATGTGAGGCAAAATACAAGTGGGAAAAAAATAAACTGTCATTATGAAGATGTTTAGAATCGTTTTAAGAATTAGACATCACTTCCAACTCGTTCCATCATGATGCTGTTCGTTCGGACGGTAGATAAATGTTCAGTTTACCCTCTTACGCGCTTTGCATTTCGTTGTACAAACATTTTTAATTTAATTTAATTGCAATGGAGCACAGGCTCCGGTGGCAATTTCCCTACACACCCAACATCCCCCTATCCTACACTCACCTACATTTGCCCTCTACAAATTTTAACTTTAAATTCTTTTAACGTTTTCGGTAGGTTATTCATCATTCCCCTTGGTAACTCATTCCAATCCCTGACACCCTTACCTAAAAAAGAAAATCTTCCCACACCCTTGTGCCTGAAATCGAGTGCCAGCTTGTGGTCATGGTCATCTTTTCCCTTCCATGAACTACTTTTCATACCTACTGCAATATCTTTCCATGCCTCATCGCCAGTATACGCCCTGTACACTCCCATTACCCTCCTCATCCTCCTCCTGTCTTCCAATCAATCCCATTCCAGCTCCTTTATCATATCTGTCACTGAATGCATTCTGCGATAATTTCCAGAAACAAATCTAGCAGCCCTTCTTTGCACCTTCTCCAACTCCTGTATTTGATACTCAAAATGTGGGTCCCATACTACACTACCATATTCGAGCAATGGTCTTACCAAAGTTTTGTAACCCAATTCCTTTACTTCTCTCGTGCATCCCCTCATCACTCTCTCCAACATGTGCAGAATTTTGAAACCTTTTCCTACCACCTGTCCAATGTGTCCTGCCCAGTTAAGCTTGTTATCAAATGTAATGCCAAGATATTTAAATTTCAAGTCTTCAGCAAGCAATTCTTTCCCCACCTTATATTCATAATTAACCTTTTGTTTTTTATTTGTGAATCTAATTAGCTGACTCTTCTTTGCATTTATCTTCATCCCATGTTTACCAACCCAACTAGATATCCTGTCTAGATCACCCTGCAACTGTTTACAGTCCTCTATCGTTTTGATCCTTTCATACAGCATTATGTCATCTGCAAACAATCTAATTTCAGATAGTAAACAATCAACACAATTATTCATTAGAATAATGAATAGCAATGGTCCCAATCCACTTCCTTTCATACCGCATTTCCCACCCTAACTTTCTGTTTTCTACCTTTTAAAAATTCTTCTACCCAGCAAATCACTTTATCATCCACTCCAATAGTTTAACATTGACTACTGAAATGTTGACTCTTGTATTTCTTTTACATTCATGACGATATTTCTTGCAAATTCTTCTTCCTGTTTTTAGGGAATTTTGACACTTTCTCAAAGACAGATAAACCTTAGATTGGAAATCAATGGTCCAGCGAATAGATTTTTACTCGTATTAACTTACCTAATCTCTACTTTAGAACTTGCTATCCCTTTGAAATATTCAGTAATAGTGACCAGTTATACTAGGTGAGTAGTGATAGATTGTTACACCATGATTATATTTCGCATTGTTCATTGCAACTTACTTTCATCATACGACACAACATACAAAGTAGCATTTATACCATGCATTGAGAATGACGTTATTATACTTTAACATGTAAAATCAACAATAATTAATTAAATGTTGAATTATGTGTCTCATCCATAACACTCTTTAACCAATAGTTTCATTTGCAGCATTGTACACATAATTTACCAGAAAATACGCTCTATGTTAGCAACTAAAGACCTCCTTTTTCCTACACCAAAGATACATATTCGGACCTTTTTTGTTTTTACCGATCCAGGTTAGAATTTTAAAGGAGAAAATAAGTTTTGGTAGACTACAGAAGCTGTTTCATTTGCGAATAAAGCTGTAATGATTATGTAACGATTTTATCAGTCTTGTAGCAGGGCATTAATATGGAAGATGACTTAGTTTGTTATTCTTTTAAGCTCAGTTGACAACGAATTGTACTCTTTGTGGATATAGCATTTATTGATTGTATGTCCGTTAGCATGTTTTCGTATTGTAAGGGGTATAAAATAGTTCCAGTTTTTTCAGGTTAAGAGTTATAACAACCTGATCTTATGGGGCTAAAATGCGAACTAAAATTTTCGCATTAAATTCAGCATTTAAAAATCATAAACTTTTTTACTTTTAATATCCTTAGTGTCAAATATAAATTCCTAAAGATGGGTGAGCATCGTCAGAGTAGTTATTGAAAAATGTCAACAACGGAAAGATCTTCATTGAATTGTAAACTACAATTTTATTCCACGTTTTTACCATGTTTTTAATTAAATGGACGTGTTTAATATGAAATGCTACGATAAACAAACTTTATGGAAGTATTCTGACAATTCATTTTCATTTCTTCGCATTTGCTTGGCTATTACATAACCCTTAGAACCTCGATTTTGTTGTAAAATTTTTGGCCGCTGCTAGTCCGCCAACGAAGGCCACCCGCGTGTCACCAGCGTTTTATGACGTCAGCGTTTGATGACGTCAGCATTCTGTTACGTCAACATTCGGTGGCGTCAGCGTTTGGTGACGTTAGCGTTGGGTGATGTAAGCGCGAGCTTCATCTATACAAGGGATGGCCCGCCTTGATTATTTTTCCGGCCCACGAGAATAATCACACTTTTACAAAATATATTTATTTTATAATGGCAAAAGTAGTGAAAACCAATGTATTAAAAAATACATAATTTGTGGATCCGTATTTTCATTCATTTATATTTATGTATCTTTTATATATCATTTTTAGTGTTATATATTTCTTTAAAATGTGCGTTTAGTATCGTTATTATTATATCATCTATGTTTACATATAAGAATAAGAGTAAACACAATAATAATAACTCATTTACTCCAAAAAAATGTTTATATAGTGGGTCTAAGTCTAATATGGGCATATATAATTTTATATGCGGCCCGCGGAGTTATGATGCATTTCCACAGTGGCCCGCGAGATCATTTGGGTTGGCCACCCCTGATCTATACTATTATAAATCTGTAATCAGGTTGCGTGTGTCTCATTATTTGAACGGGAACCGCGCAAAAACTATCGCAGGAATTTGGATGGTGTTTTCAAATCTTTAGAACTAACGATCACAATTGAAATCTGCGGAAATAGCAAATGACTTATATGAAACGAGGTACAGAGGGAAATATTAAATACAATTCTACAGGTAAAATTATGAGATACGGATCACACTATAATTGAGATATTCACTCCTCGCACATAACTGACGAAAATGTCACACAACTTAATTTAGAATTCTGTTTAATATTTTGACTTTCAATATTTATTTTTTCAGTAAACTGAATACTTTAATCTGACATTAAGCATTACTAATAGACACCCGGCGTTTACTTTACTGTAAAAATCATGCATTTGACCAAAGACGAAAATCTCTGGATTGTATATATCTGTCTTTGGTTATAATTTCCCGGTTTTATCTGTTCTGATAAGTGTAATTATACGGAATTCATTACTCAAACCACTACATAATATTTTAACTCTTTTATGTAACAGAAGTGTAATATTTACGGTAAGTAATTTTGTGCTTAATATCTTTTAAAGATACCGGTCGTCGAAATTTGATGGTGAATAGCGACAATTCAAAAGTAAAAAATAAAATTTTGTGTTACATCGCTTACCAATAGTTCTCGAAATATCGGAAGAAAAAAATCAGTTATATGTGTGAATCCTTGTGCCTATGTCTGCCGCATTTCGATCTAACCACAACCGCTAGAAGAAAACAAGGATAAATGTTACATTGTGATACTGTCAATGTTTTATTCCTCTTGCAGTTCAAACTGAAGTTGTATTATGAAATTAATTGTTATAATTTACCCTACGCGTACTCTGAATCCAGAAACTGACAATGTTATCATTACCAAGAATGTATTTGGCGATGCATTTCATGTGTTTAGGTGTCAGGGATTGTAATAAGTTACCAAGGGAAACGATGAAATTACCAAAAACGTTGAAAGTATTTAAAGTTAAAATTTGTAGAGGGAAAATGCAGGTGGGTGCAGGAAAGGGGGAAGATGGGTGTGTAGGGAAATTGTCACCGGACCGTGCGCTCCATTGCAATTTAATTAAATATTATTATTATTATTATTATCTGCATCGTTTGATTTTGAAGCTGCGATATCAGTATAGATTGTGGCTAGGTCGAAATGCAGCCTGGGCCAGAATATTTTGCAACAACATGAGGCATGAGGAATTCAGTTATTAATAGTAATTAATAAGCTGCTTTAATGAATGCCACGGCAAGAAAATATTACAACAAAGGATTTAACCAACATTTCAGACGATTGTCATTGCTTTTGCAGCAGCGGTGGCATCTAATAGATACGCGTCACTCTCGCGTTTCGGTATTTTTAATTTAATTCAGGGCGACTTTTCCGAAAAAGGAAAGCGCAAAAGTTGACGAAGACATTATACCGAAACAGTTAAAAAATATTTCAGCAGATCAGTACCCACCAGTTTCGGGCAGGTGGAGAATGTTCCCTCCCTCCCATAAGCTGCTTTAATGAGTGCCATGTCAGCGATGACGTGTATTCCCGGAAACAAAACAAATGTTGTGCATGTCCAGCCTATATTTCCGTATGGCTTTGGTGACATGTCGATGCCGCATTTCAACCTAACCATTTCAATTTTGAGATACGATGAAGAGATTTGGGTAGATGCATAGATGTCATTAAGCAAGAAATGCATGTTACTACCCACGGCATAGGAATGAACAAATATCGTATTACGAAAATTTTCCAGCGATTTCAGATTCGTTATTGCAAATGGTATCGCCTTGGCGGCAGGGATATTTTTAGAAATGACCGTTCGCTACTGCCAACACTACCGCATACGGTAACTTTCATTTTGTTTTATGTCTAAGGCAAATTTCTTTTAGCCTTAATATTCACTTTTTATCTCGAGGAAAGTGTTTTCCAAATTTTTGACCAAATAGTCAACTAATTCTCGATACGACCTTATTGGACCGTTAGCTATAATGTTTCATCAAATTTTAATTTCTTATTTTTAATATATCGTGACAGATATGATAAAGGAGCAGGAATGGGATTCATTGCAAGACAGGAGGAGGATGAGGAGGGTCATGGGAGTGTACAGGGCGTATACTGGCGATGAGGCATCGAAAGATATTGCAGTAGTTCATGGAGGGGAAAATATGACCATGACCACAAGCTGGCACTCGATTTCAGGCACAAGGGTGTGGGAAGATTTTCCTTTTTAGGTAGGGGTGTCAGGGATTGGAATGAGTTACCGAGGGGAATGATGAATAACTTACCGAAACCGTTAAAAGAATTTAAAGTTAAAATTTGTAGAGGGCAAATTTAGGTGGGTGCAGGATAGGGGGAAGTTGGGTGTGTAGGGAAATTGCCACCGGAACGGGTGCTCCATTGCAATTAAATTAAATTACTTGATCAGATTTGGCTGATTAACGAACATTTCCGTTCTTTACCCAAATGGATTCACTCAGCAAAATTTTAAGAATCTGTTAGGTCTGAAGAGAGTTACTGTGCGTAAATACACTTTTTTTATTTATGGCTTTACGCCTCGACGACGTCGAGGCCATTAGAGGTGGGATGGGACTAGGGATAGGAAGGAATTCGGCCATGGCCTTTTGATGGAAGCATTCCGGCTTTCGCCTGGAGTGATTTTGGGAAACCAAGGATGCCCGGATGGGAATTCGAACCTGCGTCCTCCCGAATGCGAGGCCAGATCGTTAACCGCTCACCCACCACGCTCGGTGCGTAAATATAGACACCAGGCTTATTATATAGGAGATTCACAGCATTATTGTTACATATGTCGGCTTCTTTTTAACTGCGTTGTATCAAGTCACAACTGTATTTTTGTATCTTTAGAACATTTTCAGTTACTGCTTAAAAACGATCGAGCGTTGTTGGGTGAGCAGTAAAGCACTGGCTTCACGTTCTGGAGGACGTGGGTTCGAATTTTCCATCCGGCCATACAGATTTGTGTTTTCCATGATTTTCCTAAATCATTCCACGTGAATTCCGGAATAATTCGTTTATAAATGTCAACGTTGAATTCCTATCAGTTCATCGCCGCTGTTTTTCAGGCTTCTGATGACCTCGACGTTTACCAATAAAAAACACAACACAAAAAAAACTTAAAAAATTAGGACAGAAATGGGGACAGTCAAAACGGCGCAGGAATTTGATAATCTGACTTGGCTGGAAGCTCAATAATATTTTATCAATAAATAGTAGTAATACTGGTACAACTCCAGTGATTTTTGGAGATTAACTTACGTCAAAAACTCCGTGTGTTAGGGTTCTTTCCTCATAAACCGGATGACCCGCAGATTGTTTCGAACATAAACAATTACCGATAGTGTGGAATAATAAATTGATAACTTGGATGATGGAGATTGGGAGTTAAAACTGTTAAACATCTTCTTTCTATCTTCTTGCGATGCCATAACCGGGGGTAGGCGGTTACCATGGCACATATAGCCCCTCCATGGCTCTCTTGGAAAGATGAACTGTGTGGT
This sequence comes from Vandiemenella viatica, assembly GCA_031002005.1. Classification (NCBI taxonomy): domain Eukaryota; kingdom Metazoa; phylum Arthropoda; class Insecta; order Orthoptera; family Morabidae; genus Vandiemenella; species Vandiemenella viatica. The sequence goes on from JARYHS010011408.1 coordinate 75,152,430, forward strand.
TTCCTATTGCCTTCTCCGGTGTGTGTAGGTATGGATGACTATGAGAGTGTGTGTGTTCAGCACGGAGTGTTGTATGAAACGAGAGATGAAGAAGGGAGAGGGTTCAGGCCTACTCTTCCGATAGAAGCCGAGGGGCCACCACATTTAACGTCTCCATGACCATCAACAGTGTCGTATTCCCTCACTCGCTACGCATTGCGGATCGATTTGGGATTTGATCCAGGACTCAATCACAATCTGTGTAGTTAGGAATTCTGCATCCCCACAACTCTTTGTGTGCCGGCCATATCCTGATGATAAAAATTTCTTTAAACCACCAGAATCGAATCAGCTCTCTTCTTGTCAGCGCTGGACACCATCACAGTGCCGCAGCCAACTGAGATACCGATCGTGGCCTTTTTCCTATAAATAAGCTAATAAACGTTGACATTCTCTGCTATTTTCCTGCTGTTCCTAATGGTAACAGCGCTTTGAGCGTATTCTTCGTTGAAGTAAGGCAAAATAATGTTTTTGAATGAAACAAGGTAGAAAAAGATTTTTCGATTAAACCCAAAACTTTCTGTGTACATAAAAAATATTAATACAAACAAATTTTAAAGTATAAACTGCAAAGTAAAGTCCTGATAAAAACTAAAATGTTTCTTTTTCTAATCTCAAGCAACTCGAATTACCACACTCATCCAACACGATTATCAAAATTTCCTTGACTAAATGATCTTCTTTCCATTCGAATGAAAATTTTACCACATATATTAATCTTTTACAGTAAGCGATAAAAAATTGCTGATTCAACAGACTAAGACATCATTAACTCTGGAGAAAAAAGTCGAGAAAAAGATTTTCAGAAAATCGTATTCAGTAGATAAAACTTTTAACTTATCCTACAACTCAAAGGAACCTGCGGGGTAGGATGATTGTCTAATTTGCTATGGAACCTATAGTTCAATGTGTATTCCGAAACTCCCTCTGATCTTCTCGTACTTCACTTACACAAAGCAAGCTCTGCCAAAGGAAAGGTCAGGTGTGGGCACTCAGGGATTACGGCTGATGGCCGGTATTGAACTTTTTACAGTCGCTTTGGAAAACCCATCTCCCTACCATCGACCTAACTCTGTGCTCACACAATAGATAGGAAAATAAGTATGTAGTAGGTTAAATGACATATTATGTCTCTGTGTGTTATTATTCTGGCAAGTTTTAACAACGGTTACTAAACATGAGAATTCACTAATGAATTCAGCTAGTCTTGTCTAAATACACAACAAAAAGGCCCGATAAAACATTTGCATTTTATTTGCAGGAATAAACACGTCATAATTATTACCGTTTGAACGTTTCCACCTTCGCGGGTCGATCGGTACATCATCTTCCAGAGACTGTTTTTCAAACCAAGGTTCCATCAATACTAGCTTACTAGGCATGTACTAGTTTTAATGGAGAAAAGCGGATGTTATGCCATCTGTCTGTGAAACGTGTAATTAGAGATCTATGTGACAAGTGTATTTTTGTTTACGAAACGTGTTGTTGATGAGACAGAAATTGGGTTCCGTATCACCATTCGCGTAGATGATTGCACCTAAAAAAAACCTCGATCAAAACGATTTTTCAGATTAAATGTGGTGGCGCTTTAAAGCGGCTTAAGAAAACGACGATTCGCAGTGATAGTTTTCCTGAGCAATAATCGCGAATATTTGCTCATTCTTTCCAGTCCAATTTCAGCAATAAATGAATGAGAATATTGAAATAATTTAAGTGTTGTAAGATCTTAAGATTCGCCTCGAAGCTTTCGATACCTGTAATTGTCTTGGAGATGTATAACTTCATGATCTGCGGAATTCCTCGTTCTAATTTGATATCGGAAGGAAGTTCAAGCGTACACGCTGACATTGCTCATAGCCGGTAGATCTTCACTTTAAGCCTCGCTCCACGTTTCATGTAAATAAAGATCATAGTTTAGTAAATTCCTTCTGAGTTAGTTCACCTCTTCTGTATAGAAGCATAAAATATGAAAACTTAGTCTTTACCAATCTGACTTCTGACCACAGAATCAATCTTCTCTTCCCTTCTACAGGTACGTTGTTGCCTTCGTTTGTTATTATTTACGCTCATTTATTTGATTTTAGCTGCAGTTTTAAGCTTTTTTTTATTTCCTTGAATATTTAATCTATTGTTATATGCATCTTCTACTAAAGTTTTTAATCGTCACTTGGGAAGATATTTGCAGCTGTAAATGACACTTTTTGTGCCCACATCTTTCACTTAGATTTCTTTCCCTCTCCATCACGCCCCCCAAATCACTCCAGGCAAATACCGGGATGCTTCCTTCAAAAGGCTAAGGCCGAACTCCTTTCCATTCCTTGCCGCTCATCCTTTCCCGTCTCTAAAGACCTACTGTTAATAGACGTTAAGCACTTTAAAAAAAATCCATCACGCCTAAGACATTTCATTTCAGTAGAGTGATACATTCTGTGCAATGTAACATTTCTTCCCTTGTTAATATTCTTTATGCTCTTCCGTTTCACTCGAGGTTAAATTAATTTCTTCTCAGTGGGATCGGCCATGATAATATTCCATAGCTCCTTAATGCTCATATCTGCCTTTCCAAGGAATCGGAACTTTTTTTCGTTGCTGTACAACCAAGTTATAAAATATGGGCAGCAAATGAAACTTTAAAATGCAAAATTGTTGTTCAATACCAGTGCGCATTACATTAGTAAACAATTAATAACGAGTCTAGGGATGGATTCAGTTATAGATGCGTTGATTTGTTGCTGCTTCTTTGCAGTGTAATTGGTGATTTACATTTTACTGAGCTTGATATGTAAAAGAAACCTTAATCTCAGAAATCCTATTGTGTTGAAAAATGATTTTGTTTATTAACATTAATATCTGTAACAGAGTCGCTACCGCAAAACTGCGCTTTAAAAGGATAAGCTTTTAGGTCAGTTTACATATGAACACCTATATTGTTATAAGAGTCTGAATTTAAGTCCGTTTATACAATCTGTTTTGCTTCTTCTGAAAGATACAAATGAAATGTAACTGGGAACATACATTACACTGCCAAATCAAAACAATGACACTAGCCAAAAGCTTACTCCTTATTAAGCAATCTGCACCTCATTTTTCCCTCTCCGAACTGTCTACTTGAACAGCAAGGAAAAACGAAGACAATAATTAAAAAAAGATGCCTACGACATTTGAAACAAACCGAGGGAACCTCAACAATCATGTAGCAAATCGTCTGTTACAAACAATAATACTCATACAGGCGTAGGTATAGAACAGGGATGGCCAACCCAAATGATCTTGCGAACCACTTTGGAAATGCATCATAACTCCGCGGGTATATAAAATCATATATCCCCATATTAGATTTAGACTCACTATAGACAATTTTTTTTAGTGAAAAATTGAAATGTAATGAGTTTTTACTAACGTGTCTCATATTATTCTTACATGTAAACATAGATAATATAATAATAATGATACTCATAATTCCGACAGATAATTTTTGAATATATGGATCCATAAATATTTTTTTAATACATTGATTTTCACTGCTTTGACCATATATATATATATATATATATATATATATATATATATATATATATATATATATATATATATATATATATATAAATATATTTTGTAAAAGTGTGATGAATCTCGCTGGCTGGAAAAATGTTCCAGGTGGGCCGCGGGTTGGCCACCTCTGGTATAGAACAACACAAATATTTCATTGTCTTGTTTCAACTGCATAAATAATGTTCAGTCTTCATATTTTGACAGACAGATCAGATATGATTTGATCTTTCTCTCGAATCTGATCACTGCTCGACCTCTTAAAGAGGCTTTAAAAAAAAAATACTTTGCATAGAGTCTATATGTAACAAAAATGAATTTTGAGGAACAAAACATGATTTTTTCTGGTGGTCAAAGGTTATAAATCTCCCGTAAGTTTGTATGTTGTTGACCTATGCAAGCCACGTGGCGTGGTACTCACTGTTCCGGAAGCGGCCGTGCAGCGCGGCGGAGCACGCGGAGCAGTTGAGCGTGCAGTGTGGCCGGCGCACCTCGAGCAGGGGCGACACGGCCCTCTCGCGGTCCCTGTCCTCGTCGGAGCCGCTGGGGGAGGCGGCGGGCGGCCGCAGCGACTCGCACATGGCTTCGACTGCCGGCCTCTCTCACTACCACCGCGGACCTGCACGCCGCGCCTGCGCAGCCATCGATCGTCTCTCCACCCCCGCCGAGGCTCGCGGTCCGCCACCGGACACTTGTTTATGTTCCGCACGATCGCCATCTCTGCTTCCGGGAACTTCAAAGATGTAGAAGCAAAGACGTTCCTCAATGTGAAGAGCTCACCATCCTCCACTGCTCATACGTGTGACTTGGGCTTTAGATTAATTACAGGGAGAAACTCACACATGACGATATAAAAAAAAATATTCCTGTCTCCTAGTCAATCCTCCGTAGCAACTTTTTGCAAAAATTTTGAGTTTGCTGGTTCACCGCAGTCTTCCCGAATAAGTATCATGTTATTAAGAGTAATTGTGATGAGTATGTATTGAGTGTAACGTCTCACTTCTGTTGAATGTAAGAGATTATTGAGAGGATAAACCACAGAGTTGTCCCATTCAGATCTTCTCTTCCGAAAGAAATCGAGTATGGCTCGGAATTCTCCTGAGAGATCGCCACCAACAACGGTACTTCTTACCCTCGCTACAAACCCTCTATGGACGGAAGGAGTAGGGCCGTCATCGGAGATTCCTAGATTACTCACCCTCCTACGACCACCCAACAAAACTGTCTGCCAAAAAGAGGCCAGCGCCTAGAGATGTTCTGGGGAAGTACGGTGGGGCTCCCCCGTCCCCTTAGCACTTTTGTTTGCAAGGCTACGCCCGCATCGTTTGAAGAGTAATGTGGAGTCACTTCCACGAAATCCCCCCTCCTCCCCTAAACATCTCATGCTGCTGGTAACGCTCGTTACCTACATCGACCACCAGCAACTTTAAAGGTAAACTCCAAGCGGTCTGTCGAGGTTTTCTCTCGGATTGTAGCATCCGGCCCGCCCGGTATGCCCCGACACCACAAGCAACTGACCTAAGCGAATACCATATGCGGCGGTCCAAGTTGGTTCACGGCCCCCAAAGCAACGACGCTTGTCCTATTGTTACCTAGGCTTCCCTTGCAGCGTTTGAAAAAAACCACAGCGACTACTAACATGAACTCCCTACCGCACAGCTAATGCATATTGTAATTCTTCAACCATTGAAACTAAGGTTTTCATGCAACAACCACTAATTTTCCCGCTGGCACCGACAAAGATGGACAAGAAGTGTACAAAGCTAATATTTATACTTGGGACATGGAGGGGCGCTTATCCTTACTCAAATAATTAAAATCTGCACTTTGCAACATTTAATTCTACACAAAGTATTCCGATAATTACAAGAACATCATGGACGTCATAACTAGTACTTCTGATACAAACAATAGAACGCGTGAATATAACTGGTGCAAAAAGTCAAGATGTGGCATGCGGTTATTGCATTAACGATATTTTTCTCAGTCAAAGGTATGCCATGACTATCTAACACGAACTGCCGGCGAGAGCATAAGATCTCTCTCAATATGGCATCGAAAGAAACAGAATAATGCAGAGGCCGCTACAATTTTCCTATGTTAATAGGCTCAGGGCGTGGGCAAACGAATCAGTGGTCATTTTATCACAGAGTTTACATTACCACGACGAGGCGGCAGCGTAAGTCCGGCGTCCTGGATCGACTGGGGACGGCATCATGGTGGTGCGTGGAAAGCTCAGCTTCTCAACACTTTAACACAACAGCCTGGATAGGCGGTACATAACTTTCACCCACCAATACAGTGGTTATCACACACACTGCATGTGGGGTCGTCACGTTACAGGATCGGCCTCGTGGTCCACGAACCCTGTGGCTAGCAGGCACACGTCGGCACACAGCGACGGTCGCCCCACAAGTAATGTCTCGTTGTCCTGGCCACGAGGTCCCGGTGAAGGCGGAAGATCTCCGCACTCACTCACTTTGACCTCGCTATGGAACATCCTAGACATATGCATTAGTGGCGTGGGTCGTCAGACTATCACCCATTGGCCCCCCATTCAAACCGAATAACGCGTGAAATCTTCAGCGCTCCTAATAGGCGGCTGGGTATGTTGCGGTCGGAAGTCTTCCTAGCTGTCGCATTTCTTAAGCATACAGTAATAATGGCGTTCCTAGCCGTGGCCAGTCCAGATGTGTCTGAGGGCTACTCAGCACAATATTGACAAGCATCCATTGCCCAATACTTGGGATTGGTTAGCTAGACAATAGCTTTAAAGGTAGTCGCCGTATGGTCTGCCGGGAGTTAATCTCTGATACTAGAGCTACTCGCGCCCCGACACCTCAAGCGACTGCTCGTCGCGCCTACCCTGACCCACTATGCACTGGTGTAAGATTCATTCCAAACCTTTGATATGCAATTTAGAGTTTACTAAATGTAGTCATATGTCACCTTTCTGGTTAACCCCTAATGATGAAAGTTCTTCCCCCTCAGAACTCCGATCCGGCTTACTGCTTATAGAACGCCAGGCATCATTACAGTATATTAGAGAACCCTGCCAAGAGGCTGGTTGTTTTGAGCAAAAGATTTATAAATGTTTCGTATTTCGCCGTACTCAGTATAAGAATAATTGATATGACTATTAAAAGCGTGTTGAGAACTGTCTGATGCAAAAATCTGTGGGGAACAGTGCAGTCGCCTTGTTAGAAGACCTCATTTTTAGTTTAGCACTGCTATAAAGCAGATCAGGAGGAGTTTTGTTCCTAAGACATTTCCTCAGTCATTTTAAACTGACATAACTTTACGATAGTAATTTTAGTTTTTCTTCTTAGAGCTCCAAAAGCACCATTGGCCCTAATGTCTGTCAGTGGCTGATTTATTTCCACCGAAATACTAATCAATTGGTTGACGAAGCGATGTGCAGTGTCGTGGAACTTTCCGACTAGTAGCCCGAAGCATTCCGTGATCCGGGGAGTTCCCTACACACCTTGAACTGTGTCAGTGGGAAAGCGGCTGGTCAGATGTAGCGCCCACTGCGATCCTACATTCTGTATCACCTGCGGGCCTCTCAGATTTAACGGGTGGCGTATTCCCATAAGTGAGAACCGAACTTGATTCCTAAACTATCAGAGCGCAGTTGATGGCGATTATTAGCTGAGGCGCAAATAAACTTTCCCGATTTAACACCCGGTAAAGACGTGCGCTGATTCTTTGCCTGATGTCGTCGGCGTGCGCTCGCCAGATCAACTTGCTGTTCAGGGCGACAGGGTAATGATCTATTGGAGCCCAGCGGCGGTCTCAACTCCCAAGTTGCAGATGTGAATCGGATAGAGGTTGTTCACACCACCCTCGACGTCTCTTCAGCTTTATCTATCCGCCTGACCGAAGCTTTTATTTATTTCAGAGCATTCAGCACCGTCTCCACAAACATGTTGACTATGAAACGCCGGCTATGGAGATGGACTACAGAACGAAGTCTTGCGGAACAGCTTTTCAGATACGACGTTGTGTTGAGAAGGTTTAGTCGATCCTGACGTAGGACACGCAACTTCTACGAGGAGGCGAGGGAATATTTGTCTAACCGGGTGCAAGAGCGACATTCTTCTTCCTGGAGGAAATTGACGAATGGGCTCCGGGCTTGAAAGACTTCAGGAGGATGGGTCTCATGAGGCTCTGTCTTTATGAGTGGGCAGGTGCAGATTACATTGCAAACGGAATTCTCCTCCTCGTCTGCCTCCAGTACTTGAGCTGTTGACGGACCGCCCACATGACCTGCGCCTAGCTGCTTGATAGCATCTACTGTACCTCAAGCCAGTCGATATTTTCTTCGCTTCGCTTCGCAGGATGCGACGAGTGGTATTCGGCGCCAGTGAGTACCGTCGGGACCTACTAGATTCTGTCATTATTGCCAACTACGAAATGATAACATCAACCGTCTTCATTCCAACGGAAACGATATGCATGTTTTTGCATTAATGGATATCCTCGACCCCGTAAACCGAACCTGAGAATACAACATTAATAACTCATGACTCATAGCTGTGAACCTATGAATCAACGCATTTGTTTGCAATTAAATAAAAACGTTACGAATTCCTTTCATTCCAATAATTTTAGTAACTGAAATGTTTACATTATCATTTTTAATTGTAAAATCACCTTTATTTCCCGAATTAATTTCTAGTTATAATTGTTCATTTCATCAGGGAGCGACATCTCAAAAAGAAATTTAATACCGGACGTTCAAGCCGTTCGACTTCAAAATACCGTCACGTACTGCGAATGCCACAAACCCTTACATTAAATTCGTCTCGCCTGACTACTGAGATGCGGCGCCTGTCTTTCAGTTGAAAACTCTCCCATTCTCAGTGTTGCATTAAGTCTTATAGAGGCCCTACAATCAATTACCTTTTTAATTTTATCAACCATCAATTCTAATACCCCCCATAAAAATTAACAGTAAAAACAATTGGGTTGTAAAAAATAATTAATAAAAAGTTTTTCACAACATTATGAAACAAAAAACTTTTAAATAATTATTTTAGTACCTTTAGTTCTGATTGCATAATATTAAAATATGCAGTGTGCACAAAGCCTACTAGATTGAGTTTCCGTACACTTTGCGCATGAAAACTGTGCTGAAACTTTAAACAAACTGGTAGCCGATATCAGATAAGTATTTAAGATACTTATACTGACGATCCAAAATATTAAGAGCGCCTGATTAATAGCATGTTGTTCCACCTTTGGAACGGAATACATCAGCGATTCGTCATTGCATGGATTTGAATGGTCACGAAATTCCTTGGGTCTGGAGCTGGCACCCAATAGTATTCCAGACGTGTTCTGTCAGGTTGGCCAAGACACCAATATCATGCTCCTCAAACTTCTGTAGCACGATTCTGGCCTTGTTACAAAGATAATTATCCTGCTGGGTGATTTCATAGCTGTCGCAGAAGACATTAAACATGGAGGGATTCAGGTGGTCCGCAATAAATTTCATGTAGTGCTGCCTTCGATCATTGCCACGGGTCCCTGGAAGATCAGGTGAATGTTCCTCATAGCATAATACTGACCTAGCCGCCTGCGTCCGTAGCGCGGTGCATGCTTCGAGAAGTCGTTCACCCGTAAGACGGCGTATCTTGTCACGACCACTGACCTGGTGTAGCCCCGGGGCCACACGCCACAAACTCCAAGCCTCTACAAACGCAGGGTTAACTTTGGGGAGACGAACATCGACATTCAAACGCTTGCGCGTGCGCTTGTATATCTTGGAGAAGCAAACATGACGGATGTCGAGGTTGTGTCGGCAATAACTTATGGCCTAACCTATTTCCATTATAAAAATTTAAGAAAAAATACGCAAAGAAGATGGTGGATGTTGAAAATCCATAGAAACCGTACCAGGTAATGTTATTATTTCATTCATGTAACTATGATTGCTATGTAGTTTCATGTATATATTTCATTTAATATAAGCATATGAAATTGTTGTTTTATACTTAAACTCGTATAATAATAATTATTGTTTTAACAGCACTATGTCTATATCAATTATTTTTTGATTGCAGAGAATTTATGGAAGAAAAATTTAATGAGCTTCTTTATGAGCCATCTGGAGAGTATGATAATTTCTGCCGGATGAGCTGTGCTGATTTTGAATATTTATTGAATGAAATTTCACCTATGATTTCTAAATAAAATACAGACTTCAGAGAATCGATACCAGCTAAATATCGTCTGGCAATGAGATTTTTAGCGTGACAGTTACAAAAGTCTACACAATTTGTTTAAAGTATCTACCCACGCAATATCAAAAATTATACCTGAAGTCTGCAGAGCTATTGATACTGTTCTAAAAGATGAAATAAAGCTAATGTAAATCATGATTCATATTAGTTGAAAAATCTAGGTGTACAAAAATATTAATCAGTGTTCCAAAAAATTATTATTACTTATGCAATTTTATCTTACTGCTCAAAATCTTTGTTTGCTTTCTGAAATGCTGCGTTAGTTAAGTTTTGTCTTGGAGGCACGATTATTTCATCAGATATTACTTTAAAGATAGAGGATGGGATTCACGATTCAGATTAGATTGAGTAAATAATTATGTTGTTATCCCTATTTGGTGGAGATGGTGGTAATGGAGTGGAGGTTCTGTAAAAATTCGAGTTGGGATTCGAAGCCAACGCATCATGGTTTGGAGTGGAAGAAGATTCAGGAAACGACGTTTGAATATATGGAGGGTGGTTTGGTATTACTAAATATCCACTTGTATCTGATGATGGTGTTAAGTACTGAAAAGAATACAGAGGGGATGGTGTTTGACGCGAAAATGACCTCTGTTTAATTCTTTTGTTAAATAAACGATCTTTTTCATACATCATTAATTTCCTGTCGTCTTTAGGAAGTTCCCGCATCTTTTTGGCTAAAAGTTTAGCATACAAGTCACATTCATCTTCTTCTTTTTTGCATCTGAAGTTTCTAATTGACGTTTACTAAGGACAATCGTTAGCTTGCTAAACGCTGCGGCCATATGCTGTTCAGCTACATCTGAAGCAGTGCGACAGCGAGATTTCTCCGTACGTTTCTTTGGTAAAGAAACCGCAGTTGCAGAAGTCGAGGAACCCGCCAAACTGTTATCATTTTATTTCTCCTCGGCTACATCCACCGTTTCTCCGACAGCAATTTCTGATGATCTTGATTGCTGCAAGAATTTGATTTGATTACAAACACAGCGGCACGAAAAAAAATACTTCAAATTTTAATTATTATTTTAACATAATACTCTTATCATTTCAGATGCCCTTATCAACGGAAGATTGGATTAACATAGAAAGAGGATACAGAAGAAAATTGCCACATTGTGTGGGTTCGATGGACGGCAAGCATATAGTTATCGAGAGCCCATCTCATAGCGGAACTGAATATTTCAACTACAAAAAAACTTTCAGTATAGTTCTTTTGACATTAGTCGATAGCAATTATAAATTTACATTTGTTGACATAGGATGTCAGGGGAGAGTTAGTGATGGTGGTGTTTTCAACAACTCATTACTATGGCAAAGAATCTGCAGAAACGAAATTAACTTTCCCACGCCATGCCCACTTCCCGGATTGAATAATAACGTAAATGTACGATATGCGTTTTTACCAGATGGTGCTTTTGCGCTCAGTCCACATGTAATGGAACCTTATCCTGGAAATCATGAGATCAATATTTGTCTAGATCTCGGCTTGTAGTGGAGAATAAATTTGGCATTATAAAATCAGTGTTTATAATTTTTCGAGGACCCATTAATTTAGATCTTCAAACTGTGAAAGAAATTACTATGACCTCTGTGCTACTACATAACTTTCTCAGAAAAAGTAAAACTTCTTCAGAAAAATATACTCCCTCCGGAACATTTTATGTTTACGATAGTAATGGGAATATGATGACATCTGGTGCATGGCGGAATATAGTAAATCAATATAATGCAATACAAAATTTGCCACATGTACCTCAAAGATCACCGCTAAACGCCATCAAGATTAGGGACGAGTTTACTTCATACTTTTGTAGGAATACAATAGCGAGTTCTAATTGATTGCTTACCTACCTAACTTCTAACTTAACTTTAAAGCATTTACTTAATTTTACAGAACAAATAAATGTAAAAATGATTAATTCAAAAATATTGAAGTGTTTTACTTACCATTTCTGAGTTCAAAGTAATGTTTGTAGTATAGACTGGCAGAAGAAATGATTCCATAAGCTGGTATGCAAACCAAATTGGTTCGTAAATATCTTCGACTCCTAAGGGAAAATTATTATTACCTATTATTTAGTTAAGTCAGACATACATCAATATTTTGTTAGTAATACTTACAACTATTTTAGTACTTAATTCAATTATCGACATTTCAATAATTATTCATTAAAAGTTCTAAAAGATATATAGAAATATAAAAAATACACTTTGTTTGAATCATCTATTTATCAAATGTACTCTCTTAACATCATATATACAGTATTATTTCTATAAAGTAATTTTTTGTCACAAGCCTTTATCTTCCTTCATACTTAACCGAAATCAATGAATGAGGTGTCATTTTAAAGCTTATGGTCTCCACTTTGGTCACATCATATTTAAAGGAGGAAGTTTTTGGAATTCGACCCTTAAAGGGCAAAAATGTTAATATTCCTAAAATGCTGTTTTCTGTGTTACAAGTCATTTATCTTTCTGGATATCTATCTGAAATCGTTTAATGAAGTATCATTTTAAAGATTAAGAACTCCGCTTTAGAGACATCATATACTAAGACAGAAATTTTTCGGAATTTAGCCCTTAAAGGGCAAAAGTATCAATATTTTTGCAATGCGTTTTTGTGTCACGAGCTATTTATCTCCCTTGATATCTAACCGATCTAGATAAATGAGATATCATATTAATTACTAAGGTCTTCGCCGTGGTAACATTATATTTTAAGTAAGAAATTTTTCGCAATTCAACCCTTAAAGGGCAAAAATTTCAATTTTTCTAAAATGCGTTTTTGTGTCACGAGCCATTTATCTCCTTGGATATCGAACCAAAATCGATAAATGAAGTAGGATTATGACGAGTATTGCCTCAGCTTTGTGACACCAAATTTTAAGAAAGAATGTTTTTGGAATTTAATCCTTAAAGGGAAAAAGTATAAATTTTTCTACAACGAATTTTTGTGTCACGAGCCATTTATCTCCCTTGATATTTAACCGATACAGATAAATGAGGTATCATATTAAAGCTTAAGGTCTCCGCCATGGTCACATTATATTTTAAGACTGGAATTTTTCGGAATTCGACCCTTAAAAGGCAAAAATGTCACTTTTTCTAAAATGCGTTTGTTGTGTCTCGAATCATTTATCTCCCTTGATAATTAAACAAAATTGATAAACGAGGTTTCATTTTAAAGATTGTGGTCTTCGTAAAGTCTTCGGTTCCATTAAACCACATTTTAAGGAAGAAATTTTACAAAATTCTACCCTTAGAGGGCAAAAGTATTAATATTTCTAAAACACATTTTTCTGTTGCGAGCTATATATTTCCCTTGATACCTAACCGAAATTAATAAATGAGGTATCGTTTTAAATATTGAATTATCCACTTCAGTCACATCATATTTTAAGAAACAACTTTCTCCAAATTCTACCCTTAAGGGCCAAAAATATCATCATTTCCAAAACTTTTTTTTTTTACCTCACTTGATAACTAAGCGAAATCGGTAAATGAGGTATCATTTTAAAGACCAAGGTGTCTGCTTTGGTCACACCATATTTTATAAAAGGAATTTTTTGGAATTCGACCCTTAAAGGACAAAAGTATCAATGTTATTACTACAGCACGTTTTTTTAATTTTTTTTTACAGCCATTATATGTTTATCTCCTTCAATACCTAGCCGAAATAAAAAAATATCATATCGTTTTAAAGATCAAGGTCTCCAGTAAGGTAAAATTGAGAAAGAATTCTTCGGGATTTCGTACTTAAAGTAGTAGTGCGTATGAGACAGTTCATAGCCAAGTCCCTAGATTGCAGCAGCAGATATCAAAGATATGTCAATAATAGCTTTTCGGATATTTTTTTCTTTTGTGAAAACACTTTCGTTTTGCCATACAATTCCAATGTAAACATTTTATTCGCACAGCAACAAATATCAAAGAGATGTTACGTGTATTTTGTTCAGGTTGGTTGTATTCTGTTAAAGTCTGGGACAGTTTGTAGTAAATAAAAAGTGTTTTAAATATTCGTAACTGTTTCGTAATATGTTGTAAGTATTTTTATGCGTACCTATTACGCTAAAAAAAAATATTTGCTACAAAAGTACGGTTATACTTTTCATTAAATTACAAGCATTCAACCTTACTATTCATCGCATTTTATTCGCGAAATTTTCGCACGGGTCGTCTAGTATAAATTTATTGTATTTACATATAAATGTGTAGCCGCTTAGCAAGCACTTGCCGCAAACGCCTTTGATTTGTGCCAAAAAACCGACACTCGACCGCATCAGCCACAAGTGCCTACAAGCCTCCACAAGCTAAGCCAAGCGCCCTATCCACACATTTAAATTTGTGACAGTTTGACAAGGTTTGGCAAGCGTGTAGTCCCGTCTAAACAAGAACCGTGATTATCCGACCAGGTGATATGTTTTGCATTGTTCCACGGTTCACTCTCAATGATCTCGTGCCCACTGCAGTCGTAATTAACGATGTCAGTGGGTCAACGTGGGAAAGCGTGTTGTACTTACGCTGCCGAACTGAATGTTCAACAAAGTGCGCTGAATGCTGTGCTCCAAAACACTTGTGCCTGCACCAGCATTGTGCTCTTCCGTTAGGTCTGCCATGTATCGCCTCCTATCCTGCTTTACAGAGCAGGCAAGAGTCCGACCTATTACCTTGTCGCCTACTCTTGGTTTCACTGTCCTTCAACCACTTTGCATAGATGCTCAATTTAGAAGCACGCGAACAGATGAACGAGGCTATTAATTGAGTATGCAGGTCACGTAGATAACAACATAACAGTCTGCAAGTTTGTTTAAAGTTGTATTTTCACTATGTAATAAATTTGAAATTAATATCTACTTTAATTTTGTAAATCTTCAGTGATATAAACGCAATTCTAATCCAATTTTATAAAAGAATAGTAACTTCTAACAGTCGAGTCAAATTTAAACTGTAGTGACCTTTAATTATGAATTGTAAATTAACATTTGTTAATACTGGAATCGCCTGCCGATTGTAAAACTTGTGAAATTAATGCATTTTCCGTAATCAACAGTGTGTTCCACGTGGAAACAGCTAACCTGAGAGATCGGCTTCTTCTGATGATGGCTTCCCTAGTGCAAAAGAAATTGTAGTTACTGTTAAACCTCACTTTTTGTTGGCTCTTCCGTTTTGTGTCGGGAAACATCTGCTGCGCCGCCAAACAAGTCTCTTTTTGTACCCAATGCGACTGTCCGAACGGACGCGCCACATCGGAAAATGTTTCATTGTTCTTGCCTGAATTGCGCTTTGTGAGCTTACAGCCTCGCGCTGGTCGTCTGCTTTAGTTCCTTCCGCCTGCAGTTTGTTTAATAGAGATAACGACTCTTCTTTGTTTCGGAATTTCTTTCATGATAAACTAAAAACCAATTCGAATATTTTTTATTTTAATACCACGAAACGGACTATGGTTTCTTTCATGTCATAATTGCATATTTCTACCTATCAGAAACGTGGAACTGTATTTAACTTATCGAATGGATTTGTTGGAGAGAGTAGGTGAAAAAATCGTGATGCAAATCATTATTTGACATTGTAGAGTATCATAAGAATGTCAAAGATATGTATCTGAATGTTTAACCGCATTATGAATCTGTCGTAAATTTATCGTATGCTAAGCACGTATGTCATGTAGTAGATTAAAGGGTTCAAAGAGAACCATCCACTGAAAAATGTTCTCAGTTCTGTTTTTACGTGTGTTGTTGTGTCCAACTGTGCATGTGACTTAAACATATTTCTTTACGTATACCCAACCGATTTTAACTGGGTTTTTACAGTTTGAAAGGTTACGATCTAGCTTAGAATCAGTTGTATATGTTATCAAACTACGTGAAGGCCACCAGACCAAGAAATGATAGTCGATTCTTAACGTAAACAATTGCACACCAAAGCTTCTTAGTATAATTACGGACAGAGATCGCATACAACATCCAAAATAAACAATACAATTACCAAACAAAAATCGTGACAAAGTAACTTGAATTATGTTTTGTACCAGTGCTATACGTTGCTTTTAGCACTAAGAAAATATCGCGACATCAAGAAATTATGATTTTCTTTACGTTTGCGAATTGAAACAAGTCTTCTCGATACTAAAATGGATACTGAAGAATTTATATCAGTAATTCCCGTATTTATTTATCTAGATTTTTTTGAATGTTTTGGATTAACTAAAAGTGTACTTCTGTAACTTCATACATTAATATTTGTCTGGATCTGATAATAGGAAAAGTTCTCCTGAAGCATTTTAAGATAACCGCGGTCAAAATGGGCGGACGACTTAAATAAAATATGTTTCCGCCCCTCCCTTTTTTTCACGTTAAATGTTACTAAGGTACTACATTACACGCCACAGAAAAAATCCGAACCTGATTTTCTGTACTATATGCTGAGAGTTTATCAAGTTTTATTGCGTGTTATTTAAAATGAGATCATGTTTTACTGTGCCACATTGAAAGAGACCTATCCTGTCAGCAACAACTTTACGAAACTAAGATATTATATTACAAACCATAGGTAGAAACATAGCGAAAGTTTCTGTTTTACACCGATACTGAGAGTTGACCGCATGTTGTTTTAGTTGCGTGTTACAAAGCATTTAGGTTTTTTCTCATTCTGAATTATTAATTCTATTGGAAAAGAAAAAATCTACTTTAGAAGCATCTGCCCACACACCCAGGGCCGCGCGGAGGAAGCTGCAGCCATATGCCATAGTCCACAAAGATCACAAAACAATCACAATTTCGCTTTTCTGCCTTTTTCAGAAATCTCTCTAGGCGAATACCGAGGTAGTGCCCTCAAAAGGCCATAGAAGAGTTTCTTAGTTCAGCCGTACCCCGGTTCTTCATATCTCATCGTCGAAAAGCAAGTATGTCTCAAATGAGTTACGAATTTCAAAACCTTTTCCGTTCCAGGTTTTAAACAAAGTAAAGTAAGGAACTTAAAACTGAGACAAATAAATGATAATCGATCTGCGTAATACGACCGATCAATACGTAATTCCAAACCTCCATTATAAGGGAACGCATACATACGGTAACAATGTTACCCAAAGTAGTAAAACGGTTCCATGTAAGTAGAAAACTTGAAAATAAACAGGAAATACAAAACCTAAATTTTACTTGAGTACAATCTGCTAGCTCATAGTATCTACATAAGTATGGTAAACTAATCTAAAATAATAATAATCCAGAAATGTAATTCATTTTTAAAGTTATTATTCACCAACACTTGCAGTGTAATCGAATATTATAAATCATATAAACCCCTGAACGCTGACATCATTTTTTTTATAAAGTTGGTATCAATTATTTCGTTCTGCTTCTTGTCAAAAGCAGTTTTAAGTTGTATTTTGTTTTAAATCGTCACACATTTCGTGAGAGAAACCACTTGACAAATGAAGTCACAAACAAGAAAAATGGGAAGCGTCCTAATGAGTAATCTCGTATGTGATAAAGTGGTCCTTTGTTTGCCTGGGTTCTAAACAATGGCATTCTCATGAGTCCAGTATATGTAACCTGTTACAACACGGACCAAAACGGTCCTTAAAAATTATCACAGTAAACTAAAAGTGGTAATATTTGTGCCAGACATCTACATCTTAGTTCTGAACCATTGAGACTGGTACAAAAATTTAATCACGATCACCAGAATTTTATTAGGACAATTGTTTAAAGCACTAACTTTAATAAATTTTGCCACTGATGTGATTTTTTTTTTGTGTAACCTGCTGGCTATTTGAAATCTACACCATATGTATACGTGTGTTTCAGACTTATCAATCAGAATATTTTGGCTGGAATCGTCATCATGGTCGTATAGTTGACCTCAGTCATGTTGGCCGGACGGGGATTCAAACCCGCGACCTGCCGATTGCGAGGCCGCCATGCATGTTTGCTGGAAATTGAAAAATTCTTATGGAGTTCAGCGTTTTTAAGGAATAATCTGTCATAACGTGAAAGCTATTGAATCGATTTTTATGGTATTTTCACTGTAACAAACCTTATATTCTGACTTAGCGAATTTTAAAGCTTAAGATCTGACTTAGAATCTGCCGTATGTCATACGACCTGCCTCAGGGTGGGAAATCAAAATCCTAAATATTTTTAGTGACATTTCAAAGAAACTCACACTGACATGTCTTCAGTGCAGATATCGAAACAGTCTCACGCCTTAGATTTCTCGTCCTGAACGTAGAATTTAGTTCATAAAATAGCGAGAATTAAAAATCCTAAAATTTTCTCTAATCTAACCCTCAGAATAGTAATTAACCCTCTCTCTCCCCAGCGGGTTGGAATGTCTCTCAACACATTACTTAGAGACGATATAAAAGAACGATAATTACTCTGGGGAAAATCTGTAGCTATGGAGACCAGACGGTAGCAAGATAGCAATAAGATTAGGCGCGAGAGAGAAATAGTTTAGTTCGCGTTTTGAGTTAATGATGCAAAGTTACTGAAAGCAAAGGACCGTTGTATTCTTCGGATATGTACTAATGAAGTGAAACGAGAATAAATGTTAATGAAATATATTTTAAAGTTTATTATTATTTGAATATATAGTTAAATGAATATGTGTGAAAGTTAAAGCACCGAACGAGGTAAGAACGGGACATTTGTCCCTGGCGACCTGAATCAAGACAACAAAAAACAAATAATACGAAGTCCGAGACCAACAAAAGTAAGAAGAATCGTTTTAAAATACAACAAACTTTCTAAAACGTGTTTGTTATTTACCGAAAGATTTGAGAATTTTACAAGCATGTTCCCAATTGTGCTGCTGAAACTAGTATAACAGCCATACCGGGCAAATCTGGGAGCTCTGCTAATATTGCGTAATGTTCGTTCACTGTCGAATGTAGTTTCATTTATTCTGACGTTTGACCAAAGATTGCCGAAAACATTTCTCCCCAATTACACTTCTTTGTGCCAATATTGTGATTTGTACTTGCACAGCATAATGAGAAAAATTATTAAAATGTAGGAGATACGTCGAAAGTTGGATATGGGGGTGTAGTGTGGGATCCACATTTTGCGTATCAAATGCAGGAATTGGAGGGGATGCAAAGAAGGATTGCTAGATTTGCTTCTAATAATTACTGCAGAACAAAATGAATAACTAATATGATAAGGAGGTGGAATGGTATTCATTGAAACAAGGAGAAGGGTGAAGATAGTGCTGGGAGTGTACAAGGCGTAGAGTGATGAGGTGTGGAACGATATTGGTACAAACAAGTATTAGTGGTGCATGGAAGGGGAAAGATGATCACGAACACAAGCTGGCACTCGATATAAGGCTCAAGGGTGTAGGAAGATTCTCTGTTTTAGGTTAGGGTGTCATGGATTAGAATAAATTATTAAGAGAAGTAATGAATAATTTGCAAAAAATATCGAAGGAATTAAAAATTAAAATTCATTGAGGGCATAAGAAAGGGTAAAATGGGCGTGCAGGGAAATTGCCACCAGAGCGAGCGCTCCATCGCAATTAAATTAAACTTTAGACACATTTAATTAATTCATCCATTTGATAAGTAAAAATTATGCAAAAATCAAATTTTTTAGTTACAGACAAGAATATAAATAGAATAGATATATAATAGATATAACAGATAAATAAAATAGAATAGATATATCTACATTACGAGTAATTTTTAGTTGTAACTTGTGACGATGCAATCGATATATCGATACTTGCCGCGTAGAGAGTATCTTGTCAGAATGGTAAGATGGTGAGAGACTGTGAAGGAGAGTGGTCGCGCGCGGTTGTTGTCTGTGCCATGGACTAGTGGACAGTATGTTAGCTAAAAGGAACTTGAGAAAGCGTGACAACAGCTTTGCTGGGGGTGTCGGCGATAGTTTAAGTGCAATACGGGAATGACTGAGAGCTGTGTACAGTCAATGTGTCACGGTTGTTACGATCTCAAATAGTCGTGTTCACTACTTAATCGAACCTCGCAATCTCACGAAGTCCGATTAGAGTTACATATCTGGTGGTTTACGACGGTGTGCTGTATCTTCTTTGTGAACTTTAGCGTAATAATAAAGGCAAAACTGTGTTCAAGTAAGATTGTTTAATTGGTGTAGTTGCTTTGAGTGACTTTAAGTATTTAATTTCGGGTAATTACCCGTGGCAGCCTTGTTCAAACCGAATCTGCAATCATTTGAAGTTGATCAGCACCGCACGTTATAGTGAACTTGTACGGTCACATTCAGAGAAAACGAACAATATTAATTAATCAGAGGATCAGCGTTTGTAGTGTTGGAAACTATATCGTCTCGTTCCTTCAAAAAGCGATTTTAATATAAGCCAGAGACTTCCTGCCTTGTCTCTGGTGACATTAGGGGTGCTACTTAGAAACTTATTCTCGCTCGCCAGGCAAACACAGAACTTGCGGGAAATTGTGTTCACAACTTCAAGAATTTTAAAGTTGAGTAAGAAATCGGTTGTGACCCAAATACAGTTACAAAGTCTCCAGCTGGAATATTCGTCTCCGTGGATGCAACCTTCTCGTTGTGGAATGACTGAATGAACAGTACCGTAAGAGAGGCCTAATTTGCTCCTCTTAGGGTGACTTTGCCTCAAAAAGTGAAAATCTTTATGATATCGTCAGAGCAACTTGTTAGTGGAACATAAATTCTTCTTAACTCCTGGCAGAAAGCAGTATTATAGCTTTCACCTCCAATAGGATATACGTATGCATGTAATATTTTTATATTTTAAATCAATTATTTACTCTGCTATATAACCGTAAAAATATGATTTTGATGAAAATATTACAATTTGACATTAAACAAATATTTTAAATCCACAATCCAATTCCGACGATTTAAACGCCGCCAGTTTGGCGCGCTGCACTGTGACGTCATTTTACACGACTAAATAGGCGTATTGTATATTGGAGTGTTATGTCTCAAAAGTTTTATGTTTTGTAACTAATTTCGATATGGAAGAAGGTCGAAAATCATTTTATGAATACTGTATCGTACCTATGTGCAAAAATACGACAAGAAATGCACCTGATAAAGTGTATTTTTATGTCCCGCGTGATGCTAGATCCTTCCACCTTATCCTCAGTCTCCATCTGGATCTCTTTCCTTCCTACAGGCATCCCCCATACTTCTTGTGGATCTTCCTCACCTCTTCTCATGACATGACCATACCACCTTAATCTTCCCTCTGTACTGACTTCACTAATACTAAATACTCCAGCTAATTTTCTTATCTCTTCATGTTTCTGATCCACAAACGATAACGCGTCTTACCATAGTCGTGTACACTTTTACTTTCAGGTTATTAGGCATCTTTTTATTACATATTTACTCCGGCAATATCTCTCTATTTGTTCCATCCAGTTATTATTCTGGCTTTCACCCATGGTTCACAGCCACCTTCTGAACTAATTGTTCCAGCCAGATATCTAAAAGTATCTACTTGGATCAGCTTCATTCCCGTGGTGTCCTTTGTGTTAATCTTAAGACCCTTTTGCTCTAATTTAACTTTCCACAGCCAGACTCTTTGTTGTAGGTCTTCTCCTGCGTCTGTTATGATTACTAAGTCATCGGCAAACAGTAGCTCCCATCTGCCACCGTCCCTGATTTGCTCATTAATGATATACATTACCAGCACAAATTGAAATAGAAACAGTGCGGAGACTCGAAGTAATCCTACTTTGATGTAGGATTACATCAGGGCTCAGTTGTGGATCAAAGTCTGCAACACATATGAATGACTTTGCTCCCCCCCCCCCCTTTTAAAAAAATCCAAATCATAAAAATAAACTCCGGTGGTCATGTTCTATTCTTGAAAAGCTTGCTGAATTCACATTTTTACTAACTAACAGTTCGAAACAAAAAATCGTTTCCTGAAAACTCTAAAAAAAAAATGGGTTAAAGTAACCCCCACTTAGGTACACGTAACAAGAATTAAACACAAAGACGAAAAATGAAACAGCGCTACACGAAACGTGTTTCAAATAATTTCTGATAACATCCATTACAAGTCCATGAAATCATCAGGAAAGAGCGGCGCCAGTGATGGTTCCTCGGCAGCAACAACGGGGTGTCAGCATCTCCACGCTTCCATACACCTGATCTGGACAGCGCTGCTTGCCAATATCTTCATAATTAACGACAATTGTGTGTATTCGTTGAGACACCTCGTTGAAAGTCCCCCAGCAGAGTTAAAGTCAGTCACAAGGTAAAAAGGTGAACCAACCCCATATTAATGTCCAATAATAGGGAACGTTGCACGGGTAAAATCTACGAGGTAGGGTCAAAAAGTTCCCGGATTTGTGTACAGTCAAGTAGTTGTTTGCCGGAAGTGAAATTTTTGTTTGGGAGGTTGCCGACACTAGTGAGTATGGTGCAGCAGGCAGTTGTAGTTGGTTTCGCGCGTGCGGTACATAATATTTTAGACGTAATTTCTTTCTCTCGTCGGATTTTGAAATGTCTTCTTTAGAGCAGCGGGGCAATATCACATTCTGTGTGTTGCTGGAGAAATCATCCTCGGGGACACTTGAGATGCTGAAGAAAGCATATGGAAGCTATGCGATGAAGAAAACGGCAGTTTACGAGTGGAAGAAACGTTTTCAGGACGGTCGCACAACAAGTGAAAATGACGTTCGAACTGGGAGGCCTTCAACTTTCACGACAGCTGAGAATGTTCAGCGCGTTTGACAACTTGTGCGTGCAGACAAACGAACAACCAGTGGCGTAGCTATCGGAGGGCTAGGCAGTGCCCAATCTTAGTGTATCCACAAGCTCAGTAGCGAACAACCAGGACCGGCGAATAATGAGGGTATGGTGGGTATTGTACCCACCCGAAATTTGAGAGCGACTGAGCGAAGTTAGAGGAAAGAACTGCGTGAATGATTGAAAAGAGAGAGCAGACCAGCTGAGCACAGACATATATAATAGACTACTATTCTCTCATAATCCAAAGCTCACATATAGACGAAAGAGCCACGGCCACGGGCATTCTAATACTATTTATCAGTTAGAGAGAGACAGAATGACTCCATCTCCATTATGATATTTTTTCTACTCAGTCAGGCATGGCCAGTTATGAATACCTGCGGTACAAACACATGCGTACATATTTTTGGTAGGATACAATTTCACAAGAAAGATAAACATTAAATTAGTTTTATTCTCATTTCCAATTTCAAAAACGTATAAAATCCTCTTTGATAATTTTATTCTGGGAACAATGCGAAATATAATCTCTTCTTTTGAATACAAAACAATAACGGGTTTTGTATACCATTTCGAGTTATGTCCACTCTTTTCCAAGGTGTCGATAATCATTCCGTCCTGTTTTTTTTTTTTTCAGTTACATTCACTGGGAATAGGTCTTCATCAAAATTAATGACAACATGGTCTACTCGATCGTATTCTGTTGCGTTGGGCGGAGGGTCTGTGAGAGGAGCCAACAACGATGAAAATTCAAATTTCTTAACATTTTTAAAGGCTCGAGATGTGACTCAAGTGAAATCATGGCTGCGAAGAGATGTTCACAAATGGCTTCATCACGACTGTCACAATGAAATTCTTAATTTTATGGTTACTACAGTACTGTCAGTAATCATTGAAGAAATAAAAGCAATTAATTTTTTAATTATTATTTCCGTTCACCACACTTCTGATATTTCCAGAATTGAACAAGTGTCCGTTTCCTTGAGAATCGTTTCTGAAGATTTCATTGCAAGTTAATATTTTATTGAGTTGTATTCAACTGCGAACACCAAGACAGGAACCGTATTTGATATGGTCACTGACACTTTCGCCAAGCACTACTTTCCACTATCAAAAACAGAGGCCAGTACTAAAGTTTCTTGAAAAATAATGGTGTTTTTCACGAATACGCAAAGAAAAGTCTCAAGCTGTCTTTGTGTACTTACAGCTCATAATCTCAATGTTGTAATAAAAGATGGAACTGAGAGAGTTATAACTGTGAGAAAAGTAATTGGATCAATAAAATATTTGATAAACTTCGTGTGAGACTCGCCGAAGCGACTTTGACTGCAAGTAGGAATAAAGATAGAAACTGATGATAATTTGCCTTCTTTTGCATCCTACTGTCGGACAAAGAATTAATAAATATTGATATAATTTTCTAAATTATTGTTTTGTATTTGTAATATTTATTAATTTTTACAGATAGTTAACAAGAACCAAATCTCTTAAATCAATAAGAGTAAAATATCAGCAGCTAATGCGATCATTCTGCAGCCAGAGAAGTTGATAGTGTTGTTGCTAAGGCTTCTGGATTTTACACTACACGGAATCGTTTAACAATGTCAATAGAAATTATTCATCGCGCCGAAATTTTGAGTGCATATCTACAGAAATGGGACATATGTGTTATTTAATCGTATGAGAAGACAGAAGGAATCACCTATGTTTTGTATTGTACTCGAGATTTAAAATTCTAAGAAATTTGTCGGAAAAATGTCTATTCAGATACTAACGAACCACAAATCCCACATCAGCTTAAAATTCCCAAGCGCCTCAAACAAGATAAGAGCGAAATCTTCTACTGAAAACAGCTCAAGATTTTTCCAAAAATTTTATTTTGAAGTTACTGATCAAGTACTCGTGTCGTTAAAGAGTTGATTCGACAACGATTCCACCCACTTCGTCAAATCGTTAGGACGATTCTCTTTGGGACAGCCCAGAAATGTTGCAAAACTTATAAATTTCAATAAACATGAATCTGACAAAAAAAGAGTAGGTAAGAAACTTGTTTTACAAATTTTGAAAAGCAGTAAAAAAATCTGAGAAGTGTTGTAGATTTTTTTCAATAGTACAAATGGATTAGAGGACGCATACCAGACTTCGTGCGTTTTGTTTGACCACTCGTCACAATTCCTGGGACGTCCTGTCCGAATGAACGAAGTTTTTCTGTCTTACGCCGACTCAAGAGCTACCTAAGATAGACAATTTTGCAACATTGACTCAATAACACCGCAATATTACATGTATATAGTAACCTCACTGATGAACAAGATACGGTAAATTGCTGAATGAGTTAAGTTTCAAACAAGCAAAGTGCGGTACAGTTTTTGCATTAATCAATTAATACTGAGTACATAAAAGAAAATTAAAAAATAATATTTTTTACTTAATATTTACTTTAAATATTTAAAATACATTTTTTAAATTCATTTTATAATTGTTACCACTGTGAATCTATTTTGAGGTGACCGTCCCGCCTCCCCGCCACTCCTTGGGCCTAACACGAACCATCTATTGCCTCCGAAGTTGATATTACACATGGGAGTATTCACGGCATTCTTCAAGATGATTTGAACATGCATCTTGTAGAATGGTACACAGAGATATTAAAACTGTTACGAGATGAAATTCGACGAAAACGACATGAACAATGGATAGGGAATGATTGGTTTTAGTTGCCCCGTTACATCTATCAGTAAGGGTGAAATTGCCAAAACAATGTTACCAGTCTGTGACAACCTCTATATTCTCCCGATCTTGCACCTCCGGATTTTTACATGTTTTCACGGCTGAAAATGACACTAAAGAGACGACGTTTTGCTGATTCGTCAGAAGTGATTGAAAATGCTACGAAGCGGCTGAAAGAACTTCAGAAAAACGGCTTTCAGGAGTGTTTCCAACACTTGTATGAACGGTGCAACAAGTGTTTAGAAGCAGGAGGAGAGTATTTAGAAGGAAAATAAGGTAAAAATGTTATACATACTTTCAATAAATTTTTATTAACCAATTCCGGGAACTTTTTGACCCTACCTCATTAATGCAGTTTCAGATAGGTATTTAGATTTTATGCAGTAGCATATTTTGGTTCGAATGTATAAAACTTAATAATGGAAGCCAGAAGTTGAGTAATATGTAATGAAGGTCCCATAACTGATTGTAGAATTCTGCCACTTTGAACTTTTAAGAAATTTTACACTTTGCTTGACCAACACCAACTATTAAAAATCCAATATTATGTCGGAACAGTTAATAATAATATTCATCTGTTCTAAATATTTACTGACTTCTTGTTCGGAAAAATATGGTCGCTGGAACGGTCAATTGGAATATTGCTCAAGTAATTACGTTCCGGTAGCGATCTGAAATGAAGAAATGTACAAAGTTATCGCATTTAGATACCTATGAATCAGATTTCTTAATTGTTTGAAGACGTAAAGCTATCAAAATTCCGAATATTTCAATTACCGAGACAAACAGCATCAAGAGTTTTACCGAACTTTTATTTTCACGATTTGCAGTTCCTAATAGCAGTTGGTTCACTCGGTTTTCTTCCTGTAAGTCACTGAATCGGCTAAATACAACTCACTCAGATATTCTAGCTCCGGATCAATCCATTCTAGAAACAGACAGTCCGCGGACTGCGCGGAGGTTCGTATAGCTTTTGAAATTGAATTAATCCTCTAGGATTTGGAAGCTCAAGCTTCGCGACGGAGTGCGGAAATGAGATTCTACACAGACCGCTCCTGCACATATTCTCTGGAAACTTTCAATCAACTTTCGCTAAAAAGGACTACGTGGTAAACTTCCACTGGGAGCAAAGTATATCATATTAAAAACTTTTAAAAGATAGATAAATTGGATAAATACAATTTAATCAAAATAAAAACAAATATTTAAGATAATTAAATCACCGAATCCTAATTTAAATGATTTTAAACTGATGAGAATACAAAAAATTAAAGCTATAAATTCAGTTCTTGTTGCGGCATACAATAATTTTCAACAATTATTCACACACCTTATGAAATAACGTAAACAAAGAAGCTAGCCAAAGATAAATTTCATGACTTAGGAATCGGGTTATTTTTACGTTCCTATATCATGTTTTAGCACGCAACTAATACATTACAGCTCCTAATTGTTAGTTATGTCACTGTACATGATTAAAATTTTATATCGACTGAAGATATTTTGTTATTTCATCCAAAGACGCCTGTGTCCTTATATTTCACTTTGCAAACATAAATACACAGCACAGCTCACGGGTTTTTGTGTGTGATATTAGCCTCGAGTCTCCCATCGCGCACTATGGTGGTTGTATGTCGGTAGCTGTGAGGGTGTGGGAGATATGACGATTGAAAGTAGTCGATCGAGGGAATTTACATATTTCGACCAAAGAGATTTGTATCTCTATATTTAACTTTGCAGTAACAAATACCCTGCGCAGATCACTTGTGTTTGTGTGTGGTATTAGCCTCGAGTGTCCCATCGTTCACTATGGTGTTTGCGTGGAGGTAGGTATCAATCAAAATTCTTTACAAAAACGAACGAAATCTTGAGCAATAGCTAGTATTAAATAAAAACACATTTACCTATTGTTTTACGATTTAATTTATCAAACAAATTCAGGGAACAAAAGAAGTGTGCAGATAGTGTTATAACTTGAGAAAACTTGAAGCCTGTTTCATAAAGCACGGACGAAGAGAAATATCATGTATAGATGTTTGAGACAGCAAATTGACATTTTATGTTAAAAACGTACTTAGATGTAGACCCAATATTTTTACGAATAAGGTAACTCCACTTTCAGTAGTCGGTTAATACCAGCCTCTGTTTGGTTATAACACCAAACATTTCAAATAAAAATTTAAAAGCATCTTGTTTTAGCAAATAAGAGGTTTGCCTGTATCCTTATATTCAGTGTTGTATATTTCTCCGCACACTAAAGCGCTTACGAGGGGCTCGTTACACGTTACGTCATCGTTCCTTTTTATTGAGATGTAGCCTGCTACACTCGTCTCCATTTGATACGTGGGAAAATGCTTCCACAATTGTATTTCGGGCACCGATTCATTTTGTACTTGATTTAACCGTTTTTATAAAAACGTATCTGTGTACAAGTGAAACTGCGTTCCGTATATCAAATTATCTTCTCTCGACCAAGCGCCACAAATCGCTCTGCAGTTTTATTCGATTTACGTTCGAAAACGACCACTTTATTGGTTAAAATACTAGCACGAGCCATACGATCACTGCGAACCATTCTGCTTTCTGTTAGATGGATCACAGTAAATTGATGCAAATCCAACAAACAATTAAAAAAAAAATAACCTTCGCGAAAAGTGACTGAAAAATTAAAAACAATCTCTACAGCAACAGTGATTTTAATTGCTGAAAGATGTTGCGTTTAATAAATATTCCTTCCATTACATTGCAACAGGAATACCTACAGCTATCGAATTGCTGAAGAAATGCATACAATATGTTATTTTTACTATGTTGTAGGTAAATTAATCTGTTTGTATCCATAAATTAAAGAATATCATATTAATATTGCATACTAATAGCAAATCCCCGCCTGAAACATTTACTAAGCAGTTCAAATATTGACCGCGCAAATCTGATGCTTGTAGGTGTTGGTATTTTTCAAAAAAATATTGCTACATATGTGAATAACTGTCCGATAGAAAGCTGTACTGCACAGCATTTACGTGATAAATCTTTTTCCCAGTCCCTCAGACATTTTTGAATTACAACAATCTACTTCTTTGGTTATTGGGAAGATTCTAGCCGTTTGCCTATATGCGACAGTCCCTCCGTCTGTACAAAATTTCCAGTTAATTCATTGAAACTTACTCGGATATTGTTCACTATATCCACGAAAGTAGTATGTTCCACTTGTCTCGCGTTTTGTAGCAAATCTAAATTTTTTGATCACCTACAGAGTAGGTCTTATTACTAATCAAATTTGCTAGGTGTCCACGAACAATATGAAGTCGTGCGTATACCTAATTTGTAGGAAGCCATGGCGACTTTTTCAACCTGCTATGCGAAGAGTATTAGTGACAATCATATACTCTTTTTGCCCGTTTTGTACCCCCAGGTGAACAACTTTGATAAATGGTTTAATGTGCGATGTCAGTGGTAGTTCTGTCTCAGAGAGACAATCTATTTCTGGTGGCAAAGACAACATTATTCCACAGTTCGGATGAAAGGTAGTAGTTATGGTAATTAATAGATATGTCATAACAGTTTATACGAATAGGGGAGTCTAGTGAAAGAAAAACAGTTAAATCAGTTAGAAATCCGTGTGAATGAAAGCGTGTTACTGGAATACAATCATCCAGCAACAAACCCGCAAAGATAATATTCCAGTCAGAAGTTTGTGGCATACGTAGCATACATTATTGATTAATTGGGAAATTGCGTCATCATAAATAGTAACGATAAAATTTAACTGCCTTCGAGAACTAGACTGAGACCTCATAGTTGAAAATCTTTCTGTTCAAGAAGAAGGTGACTATCAACTACGTCTTGTAACGAGCCGCGCTGTCGCCACGTTACAAGGTGCATTTTTATTATATATGTAATAATATAAGAGTAATTTACATAAATCTTGGGCGACCACCTAAATAGATTTTTGTTGTGATTTTATAAAGTACGCAAGATTCCTAGTGAAGACATAATGAAATGGTGAACATACAGTGTATCTTGGTAAAGCGAATATTCAAGAATTATTGAGCTATGTAGGCTTGAAGCTAATCTTGGTCTTCCCGAATCATGGCGACGGGACGTCGCGGATTTGGGGTTTGCCCTGGGGATGGGCGGTCAACAACGTCACTCACCCGGCGGGAAAAGCCTGCCACCCGACACCCGAATGGGCTCTCACCCCGGCGAACTTAGCCGAATATGTCCGACCTCTGTTAGATACTCTTGGCGAATCACATATCGGGGATATCACGTGACATTAGGTGCCGACCTGAAGATCCAATCCAAATGAGCGTATAACTTAAAATCCTGGGAATTTGTGTTTTATGTGAGCTTCGAGACTGCAAAGGGGCGGAGCGAGAAGTTTCCTCGTGGACCGAAGAGCGAGGAGCTGGACATTCTAACTTCGATCTTCGAGTCCAAGCTATGCGAGTCTAGTCTGAGGTGGACTTGGAAAGTCGGCTTTTCTCGCCAACTGCCGCTGTACGATTTCTGGCTGCCAGCTTGCCTTGCTGGAGCAAGCTTATCGCAGCAACACAGCCGGTAATGCGATGACGCGCATTATCAGACCAGAGATGCCTATAGCCGACTTGTGAGATGATGTCACATATCGTGGATCCGCTACAGTCACCGCAGACATCAGACGCAGGACTACAATGGTAACTTATTACGACCAAGCCATCTGATTGTGCATTCCGTGAAACAGAACCCGTAAGCGACTTTGAGAGGATAGGTCCATGTTCTCACTTTGTAATTGTAAAAAACCCCTGAGCTAGCGGCATAATTTGCCAGAACTAGTTATTTTCGAATGATATATTGTTCATTCTGGCGCCCATAATTTTCTTTTTTTAACTGTAAAGTCACAGTATTATGATACCTTTGTCTGAGGTCGTCATAACTTGTATTTTCCATTGTTTACAATTGTCATTATGTCTTTCATTTTGATTCTGAGATATATTTAAAAGTAAATAAATAATCGTTTGCTTGCTCATGACGGCTAATTGTAACTCTGAGCGTTGCTTTTATGATTTTGCCAATTTGTGTTAATGTTAACGGTAAATTCGCTCAGACTTGTACTCGCCAGTGATAAGAAAATAAATGTCATCTTGTGACAATTTTTCCTAAATTCCAACTAACGTCGAGATTCTTGCAAA
The DNA here is from genome assembly GCA_031002005.1 of Vandiemenella viatica. Classification (NCBI taxonomy): domain Eukaryota; kingdom Metazoa; phylum Arthropoda; class Insecta; order Orthoptera; family Morabidae; genus Vandiemenella; species Vandiemenella viatica. The sequence continues at coordinate 75,182,895 of JARYHS010011408.1, forward strand.
ATTAATAAATTCTCACTCCTTCATAAAAATTAAAATTAAAAATCCACAATTATTAATCATAAAGGTATGAAAGATAATTGTTACGTAGTTTGCCCAACAAGGCACCCACCACAGTCTTTGAAATAATTACAAAACAACAACAATAAAATAAAAACTGGTGCGTATCTCAGTGTGTACACGCACAAGAAGTGAAACTTCTATGGGTCATACAAACTTTTTTTCTGTGTATTTTTTATGTTTTTGATGTTTCTTTCGCACTCGAGTGGATGAATGCCACTACCTGTATTGCATGTATAGGAACTTTATCCAACCATTTACTTATATTAATAAAGAAATATACGTAATCCTCCTTTTGTAGCACGGGAATCGGAGTATAATTTCAAATAATTCTTGGCGATCTGAAAACAGATAGTCGTACGATTCCCATGAAAATAGTCAGTTAACGAAACATTTACCACGAGAATTTTTTTCCTAAGAATTACTCAGACACTTTGGCTGTCCTCTTTCTTTTTTTTTTTTTTTTTTTTTTTTCTAGTGTGATTTTAGCAAACATTCTTATGTGTACCGTATACAGTCCGCATCTAGGGAGAGGGAGGGGCAAACAGAGGCACTTGCCCCTGGCGGCAAAATTTATGTTTGAGGGAGGGGCAAATAGGGGGAAGGGGCGTCGATTTTTTTGGCCCACGATGGAAGGATCTTGAATAGGCGGCAATCTCAAGGTTTGGGAAATTAGTAGATCTGCCACTGACCGTATATACAAAATTTTGACAATATGAAGGAAATGAAAAATAAAACTGAAAAATTTTGTCCAAAAAATCAGTTGTGATATGGCAAATAATAGGAAGTTTTTAAAATTCGTTTCTAACCGACAACATTATTCTTCTAAACTCTAGTCAATGATTTTTCAACAATATTCACAATAATTAAATTTCTCTTATGACCTTTACGACTCTTACATTAGAGATAAACGTGAGATCAAATCTTGGCACTGGCTTTGCATCCTTATGACTAAGCACTTATCTCCATTCTTATATTTTTTTACCTTCTTGCACACATTTCCGTCTGAAAACGTATCTTTTAAGAACAAACTAACAAACTGGTCATTTATCTTCTTTTTTTCTTTTTTTTAAATTCATTCCTCCCAGCTAAAAGCCGGGAGGCGGGCTGCTGGAGAGTCACGTAGACTCTTTTCAGCCTAACTAACCTACGGGGAAGGAAGGGGGATGCAAGTCGGCCGTGGCCTAGTAGAGTACCCACCCAAAATTCGCCTGGAGTGACTGAGGGAAACCACGGAAAACCCCAGTCAGGTAGGTAGCAGATAGGTAGGAGAGCGATATCGCCCTTTTCCTATCTCAGTCATTATCATTAAGTGTATAGAGTTTGCGCGAATATGAATATTTCTTCATTATTTCCATAAGAACAGGTCGTTTTTTAAGGCCTCGGTTGATAAAAATAGCTTTTATCTCGATAAATACAAATTAATATAGTAAGTTTCTTCTGCTTCCGTTTAGCAATCTCTCTCCAACCCCTCTTCAGTTTCTCAGAACGGGAAAAGAACATCTATTTCATAAAATAACTATGCTAGTGATTTCCGTTTCACATTAACACTGAACAATCCTTTGTTTAAACAGGTTTAGCGGGTGTAATCTGACTTACTTGAAGAGAGAGATAAATCTGTAATGTATAATATTTATTGTAAGTTGAGGATCGCTTTAACATAACAATGAGTCTTCGCTTTTTTAACCATCAGTTGATTAGAAGCGGGAAGCATTTTCTCCTTGATAATTTTTATTTTCTTAATACAGAGCTTATTCGGAAATGCACTCATTTTGTTTGATAGATGTTACATTTCGTTTATAGCCAGCCACACGTTCTTGTAGGACCCAGATGAAGGAAATTAATCAAAATACCATAGCCTGCCCATATATTATTATTACTTCGTAATTAAAATTATTCAAAACAAGAAACTCCTTGATTTTTAATCATAACATTACTGTTAGGAATAGCAAAAAAAATACCATGTTTGTGATTGTGCCGAAGGTATCCTGAACTCTCCACAAGCTTCATATAATGCTTAAGATACTCGTACGCTACCGAAAGAGAGTTGTTTTTTTTTATCAGCTTTTACTTCTATAGTTTACCTTCTCAAAAAAAAAGGAGTTTCTAGTTCAAGATACAGGGAGTAATTAAAATAATCGACTGGAGGCAAATTGTAATCCTTACAGAATCTCAATCTTTGTTACGTTCTTATACGTTCAATCACAAAATATGTGCTTTTTGATTGCAATTTGTAGGTAATTTGTGCATTTACCTTCTCAAATGCATCCGCAGCGCTCCAAGAATAATCACAAAATTATGAGTAACTCAAAAGACAGAGTATTGTATTAAAATTTATAACTTCTTCATATATTCAAAAAAAAAAAAAAAAAAAAGACACACACACACACACACAAAACGATAAATTTACCGCACATTACTCAGAAAACAATTTTCACAAGCAGAATAACACAAAATATGTTCGCACAAACCTTACACGAGTAAAAGGCAGATTAAAACATTCGTTAACTCCTCCATTTACGTTAAATCGTATGGCAGCTGACAGGACGTAATGTCCAAGCATAGCAGGAGGACTAAAGTTTCTTGGAGCAGATGGTAACTGCTGGTGTATGGTGGCGGCCAGTGAAATGGCTATTCAGCACCGTCTGAGCTCCATTTGATGTGTATGTTATTTGTGGACGTTACCACAGCAAGCATGAGGCGCATGGTTGAAAGGGCCACACGTCCTGCACCGCCTGCAGATACCGTCTGTTACGCTCTGTCTGAATTCAGTAAGCTCCAAGATGATCCTGCTACTGTAGCAGCTCTCTTCCCCTATTCTATGAAATCAGGTTTGTTCGCTCTCCTCGTTTCAACGTGTGCACTGAGACCATCGTTGTATTTACAAATAACAAGAAAGTTTGTTTAATGCTTGGCTATAATTGGTAGAAGACAGTGAGTATTGATTAATAAGCGAAAGTTACATTCCAATACCCAAGATTGACGGGTCATCAAATTTTTGCATTCCCGCAAGAACGCATAAACACGCCGATCATTTTTAACTCCGTCTTTCTCAAGTTCAATGCCAACATTTCCAGTAAACAACGTACCGACACAAGGCAGATTTGTAGGCACCGGACTTTCCAATCCGATCCGCCGCCACGTCCTCTGTGGAAAACTGTAATTCACTTTGATAGTCTGCTGCAATGTTACGTGACATTTATAAATCACTTATACGTGTTCCACTCTTAAATATATCAAATTATTTTCCATGCAATACCGGAGGGTTTCACGGGCCATGTACAGTGCAAAAAAAAACAAAAAAACAAAAAACAAAATATCTAGTGCTTCCAGCAACAATCTGCCATTATTTTCAACCAACTGATATTAAATAACGAGCCTCAACTTAAAGCCCATTGTCAGATGTGTAGAGTCATATTCGGTTAATTTAATTTACACTTTGGGCGGTGACGTCAATCCGATCGCGAAACTTCACGTCGCGCTGTTTTTATAGTATAATCGCTGCTGTTGTGAGCATCTGTGTAAAGTGGTTGAAGAATGCTAAAGTGACGAAACGTGTAGGAATTCTGGATGGCCGGACGGGGATTCGAATAAGCGTCCTCCCAAATGCGAGGACAGAGCGTCACCGCTCACCCTTCATGCTCGGTGTTTTCATTCGAGAACTCAAAGCAAATTTATAGGAGGATAATTTTCTAGTGAAGAAGATAAAGGACGGTGGCAGCCAATATTAGAGTATCATTATTTATAAGACTAGCTCCTACGGTAAAATGATAAAGGAGCTGGATCGAAGTTGCTGGAACAAAGAAGGCGGATAAGAGAGTGTTGGATGTGCCTATTGAATATAATAGCGATGAGGTTGGATGGGTTTCAGTAAAGTAATTAGGTGTAAGACATGTAATCGAACTATGACTACAAACTCACAAGCTGGCACTTGGAATCAGATATAAGAGAGTGGGAGGAGGGGGGGATGTGAGATGGTCAGTGACTGGAATAAATTACCAAGGGAATTGATGAAAAATTTGCCAAAAATAATGAAAATTTTTAAATTAAATTTCGCAAAATTAAAAATGTGTGGGGATATTTCACTCAGAAATTTTAAAACAAAACACAATGAATGGAAACATATGCGTGGCATACGCTCCATCGCAATTAAATTATCCTTAAAAAAAAAAAAAAAAAAAATAAAACTGTCACTTGTATTTATTCATAGGAAAATGAGAAAGTTCCCCATTTGCAAGTACGAAGTCACACAGTATTATAAAATTAATTTTATAATGTTGGTTGAATAGTAACGCTCTGGCCTCGCTTTCGAGAAGACGTGGGTTCGAATCCCCGTCCGGACATCCAGGTTTGGGTTTTCCATGGTTACTCAATCACTCTAGGTGAATGCCTGGATGCTTCCTTCAAAAGGCCTATGCCAAATTCCTTCCCGCTCCTGGCCCCCTGTCATTTCCTGCCTCTAACGACCTCGACGTCGACGAAGTGTAAATCCATAAACAAAAAAAGCATAATATTAAACACATCATTATAGCTACAGCACTACACTGGTATGATGATATTCTGTATTTATACGGACCAAACGAAGAACTATCTGCTTAAATGGTGAATATCGAACTATTGATACATTTTCTCTTGTCGATTTTAATGAACTGGTAAGAGATAAATGAAACGACATTTGCCGACGAATGTTGTTGGTTTGTATTTGTTGAGCTAAGAAAAACATAAAAGTATTCGATGTTGAAAAAACATTGATGTTTTTAAGCGATGCCTCGTAAAACATTGATGCAGGGTTCCGATGTATTACACCGAATAAAAAAATCGACGTACTTTCTAAGTGGACACTCCTACTTGTTAGTCCTTTTCAAGAGTATAATGTCTGCTGAAGTTGTAGAGGTTACTGCCACATTTTAATGATACACCGACTCTACTAATCTCTCCATTCACAAGATCTTCGAATATTGCGCAGTATCATTGATCCTTAGTTCTCTAATAATAATAATAAAGATTTCTTTTGTGAATTCTGAAGCTATTTAAGAAAATCGATGCATCGAACAGAATTTTTTGTCAAAACATCGAATCAATCCGATGTATCATACGGCAAACATCGAATGGATACGATACATCGATGTTTAATTAATATCTCTAGTAACAAGCTTTTGAAGTGACTGCGTCCATAAGTTTACTACCTGTAATGTTTGGTAAAAAGTTAATAGATCATGAGTAGACACATTTTCTATTGGTGCTCCTCTACTCGAATATGTGTCAGTTCCCTTATCTGTGAAGCATGCGTCACAAGATAAAAACACATTAACAAAACAGCGGTATATCTCTCTCGCTATTACGTGCAACCATCCTAACATCAAAGAGGTATGTTTCTTCATAGATATAATTTCTTTATGTCTTTTGTTACCACTAAAGCTGGTTGCCATTTTTTTATATGTAAATGTAGTAGTAAAATTTTAACTCGCAGGTTTTCTAGTTGCGAGTAATACTAAATCTATATTTTACGTCAATCAAAATTAACTTACTTCTCATGAGCTAATTACAGTGTCTATAAATACGAAAGATCTGCCGTATATTGTACCTCTTATTTTAGTGAGTTTTAGCAGTTTATGCTATGATTTTTTTGACGTCGTAATTATTAATTAGTAAAACGGAAGTATTAATAATATCTGATACCTTATAGCAGCAATATGAGACAGTCATCAGCAGTATTCTTTATTTATGTTCAGCATTTGTGAATTATTGGTAAATAAACCGAAGTAACGATAAATACAGCTCACGGTGCTAATGTTTACAAGTTATGATCGACTAATCTCGATCTTATCTTATCTTAAAAACTAAATGTCATCAAGGAAGTCGGAATAACTGTTTTCTGGGGGAAAGTGAGGTGAAGGAGAGAGCTAGGGACGATATTGTTTTCCAATAGAGGATGCAAATCCTTCTCCTAGCACATAGTCATGTTTTTCAACATCTTGAACTAAGTTTCTGTTGAACTAAAGAATTAATTATTTTCTACTACACGACGCATGTAAAAATTTCGTGAGTAAAATACAATGAATAGTCAGGTTGTTGGTTTGTAGTATGATAAAATAATAATCGACTCATATGTAGTAATTGTTTATTTGCCAACTGAAATGGTTGGTTAAGTAGCTTGCAACATCTTACGAAACAATTAGAAATGATGAAATATTTCCCTTACAGAAACAAAGATTTCGAGAAGCTCCTTTACTCTAGAAAATACACACAGTTTATCAATACATCTGTGATATGTGGTGTTGCTATCTAGTGGTTACACGATCAATGCTTAGTGAACTGATTTAATTTAATTGCGATGGAGCGCATGATCCTGTGGCAATTTCCCTAGTTATCTAATTTTTTCTTATTATTTTTATAATTATTTTATATACTTTTAATTTAATTGCGATGGAGCGCATGATCCTGTGGCAATTTCCCTAGTTATCTAATTTTTTCTTATTATTTTTATAATTATTTTATATACTTCGGGAGTTAAATTCCTCCAGCTATCTTCTTTAGCTTAATCGTAACCTGAAATTCCTTCGGAGTTTCTGATAAATTATTCATTACATCCAATCCCTGTATCCTTACCAACGAAAGAAAATGTTTCCACTCCCTTATGCATGATATCGAATGCCAGCTTGTGTCCATGGTCATCGTTTCCCTTCCAGCATTACTCCCAATTCTCCGACCATATCGCTCCAAGCTCAATCACCAACATAGGCCTCTACATTTCCAGCACTCTCTTCACCCTCCTCCTGTCTTCCAATGACTCCCAGTCCAGCTCCTTTAGCATATCAGTAACTGACTTCGTCCTGCGTAATTTCCACTAACAGATCTAGCTGCTCCCCTTCGCAGGCCCTCCAAATGCTGTAATTGATACCCAAAATGTGCCTCACTACCTACACCATTATATCCAAGCAATGATCTGACCAATGTTTTGTAACCCGAAACCGTCGCTTCTCTGGGACATCCTCTCATAACCCTCTACAGTAAATGAATGCCCAATGTGTCCTGCTAAGTTAAGTATATAGATGGTAGCGAATCCTAGCTGCTGGCCCTGAACTGTCTCATACATGTGATCTTGATAGCTAATACTTTTTTACGGATTAACTTCCGATTAATTCATTTCTTAATTTATAATTTTGCCAAAGCGGAGACTTCAATGTTTAAAATGATACCTCACCTTATTTTTATTAGATATGAAGGGAGATAAATGGCTCGTTGTAAAAGTCACCTTAGCTCGTTAAGGACCGATTTCTGAAAAAATTCTTTTCGGAATTTATAATGTTATCAAAGCGGAGTCATTAACTTTAAAATGATACCTCATTTATGGATTTCGGTCAGGTGTGAACGGAAATAGGTGCCTCGTCACAGAAAAAAACGCCTTTTAGAATTCATGTAATAATTAAAATGATTATATCAACGACAATTCTTTTAAACGTAATCTGGTTTATATCAGAAAATTTGTTCAACTGCCATGATCCGGTCTGTGAGACAGATTTCGTAAAGGATGACATGTTCTAGGCAAACAAACCGTATGAGAACGTTTGTATAGCATGACGATTCGGCGGTCATAATCTTGCCGCCATTGTCGAATAAGAGTAACAGCTGCCTGTGGGTGATGGGGTTGCTTATACAGTGTATCTCGCGGAACCGTTAAATATTGGCAGGCTTGTTGACGTTGGTTTTTAGCGTTGATTGTTGGGCTTGATTGTTGGCATTGACTGTTGGTGGGGCAGATAGACAGGCCATTACAGTACCCATGTCATGCTATAAAAACGTTCTCACTCGGCTATAGTGCGCCCCACGAACGATGGCGGCCCAGCTTAGCGAGGCTATGCGCAGGTAGTACGTCATCGCTCTGCCAGTAGCCAATCGGCTTCAATAACAATCCAGAGTTTGTCGTGGTTATACGAGTGTCGAATGCAACATTTTTGTGGACAGTTATAAATCAGTGAGTATTGCTATAATTCCTATACTATATAATGGAAGACGAGCACTATAAGCGTAAGGTTGTACATAGGCAAAGCAAAAAGCAAATTTTTAAAGTATACAAGTATTTTAAGCGCGAGCAGACGCTGGAGTGTCAATTTACGATGTGGCCAAAGATCAAGAGAGGACTGCTGAAACATGTGATGTTAGCCTTAGAACTGTGCAACGAATAGTTAAGGAGAGTAAATCTTCATTAGAGGCAAATGGCAGCGTGCTTTTGAAGTCACCAGGTAAACATCACAGACGCCAAAAGTCCCTGACAGGTTTAAATGATTTTAATAAAGGCGCAAGATACATGACTTGTATGCCGCAGGAAAATTTCATACCTGCGAAGAAACTGATTGTAATAATGTGCGAATCTGTAGGGTTCCAGGGAAGTAAAACGTCCATGTTACGTATTTTAAAGACTATGGGTTTCAAATATACGAAATGTAACGATGGGAGGAACATACGAGGTGTGTGAGAAAAGTAATGAGATTGGTAACACTGTGAGCGATCTGGCAACGCTGTGAGTCAAGGGCGGATCCAGGGGGGGGGCTAGGTGGCTCAAGCTCCCCCCCAAATGTATCTAGGTCCACCCCCGACATTGTAATTTTGGAGACCTTTTTTTTAGCTCTACGGATTCGAGGCCCATAGAGGCTATAAAGATACCCCATGGCCGACTCAAGCCCCTCCCCAAAACGAAAATCCACTGAAGGCAAGCACTCTGAACCAAAATTCACTCAAGCCAAGCCCCCCCCAAACCAAAATCCGTTCAAGCCCACCCTCCAAACCAAATTCCTGGATCCGCCCCTGGCTGTGTCTACCGGTTTGTTCATCCCTTCCATATGCTCAGTCCATTCAGCCAACACATTATTTTTGATAGCACCATCAGTGAAATGGTGTTTTTGTTGAGTGTTACGAAAATGGAGCATAGGAATTTAGAGAAACTTTGTGTAATCAAGTTTTGCGTTAAACTTAGGGAATCCGCAAGTGTGATTTTTGAAAAGTTTAAACGGGCCTATGGGGAACATTGCTTATCAAGAGCACAAGTTTTCCGCTGGCACAAATCATTTTTGAAAGGCCAAGAACACGTTGAAGATCAACCACGCTCAGGGAGATCTTCAAATTAAAAAACTGACGAAAACGTTGATCTTGTGGTAGCTCAGATCAGACCGTCGTTTCACAATAAGGATGATGTGTGAACAGTTAAATTTAAACATTTTCACCGTACATCACATTTTGACAAACGATTTGAACATGCGAAAGGTTTGTGCCAAAATGGTACAAAAACAACTGAACAGAAGGACAATCGAAGAAACTTGTGCGTTGATCTTCTTGAGAGGATTGACAAAGACCAAGAATTCTCCAATCGTGTGATCACAGGTGATGAATCCTGGATATCTGATTACGATCCCGAAGCAAAGCGGCAAAGCGAAGAGTGGCACACTCCGTCATCTCCTCGACCGAAAAAATGTTGAATAAGCAAATCAAAGATCAAAACAATGGTGGTTTGCTTTTTTGACATTAGGGGTATCGTGCAGGACAAAAAGTCAACCAAGTGTTTTATAAAGGTGTTCTTGAATGGCTCAGGAAAAGAGTAATTCGTGTGAGACCAGACACTGCAGACAAATGGAATGATTCACCACGACAATGCCCCCTGTCACACGACTTTTTCCATCAGTGAATTTTTTACTTCAAAACGCATTCCTTTTGCTCCTCAACCCACCCCTCATTCACCTGATTTAAATCCTTGTTGTGACTTTTTACTTTTTCCGCAATTGAAACATATCTTAAAAGGACGTCAATTTGGAACACTGGAGAACATTCAAAATACTGTGACCGACCAATTAACAGCCTTCCAGCGCTGCTACCAAGAGTGGAAACAACGACTCCGCCGTTGTATAGCTGCCCAAGGGAACTAGTTTAAAGGGGATAATATTGTTGTTTGAAGGAAAGGAAAAAAAAAATTGGTAAGTAAAAAATCAGTCTCATTACTTTTCTCACCTCGTAATTGTTTGCTATGGCTGAAACTTTCTGTCATTCTTGTCTCTCTTAATAGTATTATCACGTAAATGGCTGCTATAACACATATTATTATTATCATTATATAGTAGTAGTATTAGAAGAAGTAGCGCAGTTATTAAACTTTCTTCCTCACCCTACGTTGCTCGTGTCCTGCTGGAAACGCGGCAACATCGTATAGCTACTGTGTGCCCTTTATTTCTCTGCACCACCCGCCTTCGTATGTGGCGCGTACTATAGTTTCCCGAGAACATTTATATACAACGCCGAAAAAATCCTCCACTCTTATAGAGATTTCGTTAAGTCTGTAAAAGATCACTCGAAGGTTACAATGCCTCTTGATACATGAGACAAAAATTTAGGAACCAAAGTATGGCGGATCTAGGAATTTTTCGAGCCAGGGCAAAAAGTTGAGATTGCCGCCCCTTCAAACCAGGGGCAGTATAGAGCTATTCTTCGATTTTGCCGCGGAACTAAAAAAAAAAAGGTTGTCGCCACATGAATTTGCCATTTACCACCCCTTCAAACAAGATTTTGCCGCCTCATGAAGTTGCCACCCCCTGAAGTTGTCGCCTGGGGCAGCGTCCCGGCACTGAGGGAACAAGGTAATATTCCAACAATTCGTGGTTCACATATATTAATTCTTCATGCCAATGTAATTTGTGGAAGTTCATTGATTCTGAGAAAAAAGTTTCTTCCACAAACAAATTCTTACCTAACGATTTTGTTTTTTATCCAGTCTCCTTAGAAGATGCGAACATTAATGTCATGTTAATGGTTTACAATTCTATAGCTAATCAGTAAGTTCCTTTAGTGTCGCCATAAGCTTTCCTGTTGATGGAACCGATGTTTGGGCTCTGCATGTTTCTGTTGTGTGATGGCGAAACCAAGTCTCATTCATAGCTACAAATCGATACAAAAATTAATTTTATTCTTCTTAAAACTACTCTAAAATCATTCGCAGAATTTTACTACGCTGCTAGCTAGTGTGGCACACATCTTGCGCAATGTGCTCTATCCTTTAATTTGAAATTCCTGTAGCCTTAGCAACTCCACGCATTTTAAATTGATTGTCATTTAATACCATATCGTGTATTCGTGCAATGGCGTTTATTGTTTTTGAGCTTTTTAGACTCTTTCAGTTGAATTACCCACATGGTTCGTTATCATACCATTTCTTAACTGTTTAAAAACGACATAAAATAAGCATTCATGTGTATGGAATGAATTTCATTATTTTTTTTAAATTACTCCATGATTTTCGGCTGTATCCGGGTCAAGTAGTATACTTTACATTTTTCTCTGACAGCTGTATAACAGAACCGTATAATGTAATGGCATAAGCCACTGCGGTGCCATTATGGTGATGTCCGGCGCGTCACTCGGGCATCGAGCCGTGGAGGCGAAAGAAATATTCGCCATCACCATTTGGTCACCAGAGTTATTGGAGGTTGTCTTTCAATAATCCTAGTCAACAGATTGGTACTTAAGTCCTCAGTTAAATTTAAATGTTTCTACACATCGTACGCCGTGAGGGCATACTATCCTATTGAAGGTGGTTCGTCCATCAAATGGAAACGTAAAATGCGACGGAAGCCTTGGTATTTTTCGGAGTAGTAGACCTGTATGGGCCGGTACCGGGATTCGCTGTCTCTCATCCCCAACACAAACATCCTACACTACCACAATCAAGCAAACTCGACGTAACACTTACGGGTACGAACATTTTTCGGCGCAAATCCAGTGCTCTACCCTCCCAATGTACATGCTAAGGTGCAGGTCTCATCACCAATGTATTACTCATACATCCCCAGGACTTTTCATCTGTTTCCTATCTTTCAATGATTCCCAACATAGCTCTTTTATTATGTCGATTACTAAGTTCAACCGTGTTCTACAGTCATTTCCGAGTATAAATCTAACTGCTCTTCTTTGCACTCCCCTCTATTTCATGTATTTAATACCTGTAGTATGAATCAAATACTACCCCATCATATTTAAGGATTGCATGTGCAGTATTTTGGCCAGCATAGCAGAATTTTTGAATAAATGATACAGAGTTATTGAAGCTTTAATGTACATTTTTTTATTCTATAAGTCATTATTATTCCATACTTGTCATTCCACGTGCTTCACACACACACAATGATTATTTTGCTCATCATAAATGTTAGTAACAGTGCATTTACACACAGAATTGTTTATTTCAATATAATGTTTATATTGCTTTAGGAACATTAAAATTGTCTTTTCACACTGAATTTTTATGACATTTCAGACAAACACCATGCGTCGTGTGGAAAATTTATGTCAACTACCCTGGTAGAAATTTAAAGATCACAAAAGATAACTGCAAATAAGCACCATTTAAAATAATAATAATTTCTTTCACTCTCCAGACACTTATACTAGAACTAAATTACAATGTACTGATGAACAACCAGCTCTTTGTAGAGGTCACAACATTAAAAGATTTACAGGTCGCAAAAGTACATTCAACTATTTACAGGTCATAATGATAAAGATGTCTTTTTACAGGATAATAGCATTCAGATAACTATTTAAGATCAATACCGTACATATGACCAGTATTTTTTAAGCAAATACTTCATATCTTCCTACTACTTTCACATCACTGTTGCACAAATTGAGGTTTTTGTACAGTCACACTTCTAGATTTAACTATGTATATATATCTTTTCTGCCTCTAATATATTTTGCGCAGCAACCGTGTACAGTACATTTTTGAACTATACAGCAAACTATGTTTAGACCACTGCAAATATTTACAAACTAAGCCATACTGATAAGCGATATATTTCATCTTCATTCATAGGTATTTACACACATTTCTCACACTCATTCAGATAGAGATTTGTGCCTCAATGTAGGTTCTATACCCCATTGGTAAGAATATACCATTAATCATCCATTCTATACACAACTAATTTGAATAGTTGGTACTTCGGTGGCTGCTCCTGGAGAAATTTAGCATAATCCTCCATCTGCAGCTTTCTTGTGACAGTGCCTGCTGCCCGACGCTTTTTTTTTTTTTTTACACTAGAGCCGCAAAATTCACAACCAAGGAACCATGCAAGGAACCATGCATTTCATCCTTCAGTATGCCAACAACCATATCCTTACAGGAGTCTAAGCCAAAATGATTGTTGCACTTAGGGGATGTCCATTAATTACGTGATGTGATATGGGATGGGGTCCAGCAAAATATCACTAAATCTCTCCCGGGGAGGGGGTCCAAATTTTCAAGAAAAAAAAACACCTCACATAATTAATGGACACCTCCTTACAACCTGAAGTGTCGAATTCCTCTCTGTTGCACTTCATTATTTCATATAGATCACAGTCCTTCACCAAATAGACAAAACGAACTGAGTCGATATAAAGGAATATGAGCATATATACTGTGGAATGGTGAATTCATAGAGAAATTGGCACATCTGCAGTTTAGACATATCGAGAATGCACATCCAGTGTAGACCGGTTTATTAAAAAGCACCTTAACTTTTGATATCTCCAGGGCCACAGACATCTTTGTTAAAAATATATACTCACTTAAAGTGTGACGAAGTTACACGTTTGCAGCCACAGCGGCAGCTCGTCCAGCTAGTGCACAATTTTATGTCTTGGTGTTTCCGAATGTTCTACTTTGTTTAGAAAGACTTGTTTAGCCTGGCTAACCATTAGGTCTACCTCCGAAATGAAAGCAGCAACATTGATAAAATCTATGTTAGTTAATCTGCTTGGCAAGTAACCATTGAAACCTTTTGAGGGCAGAAGATCCTGTAACATGGCTCAGCCAAACAAATTGCTGACACTGAGGTTCAAGATGAAATTTTCTATTATTTCATAGTTGTACTCCACCACGTACTGATTATTTGCCTTGACATACCTATGGATACACTGTCAAATATCTCCACCAATACCACGTTTTCAATGGAGCAGTTTATCAACAACTGTAGAAGGTCTATTTCAGAATGCATATTCCTTAAAATATAGTGCCATGAAAGACTTTGGGATAAAGAGTGACTTTCAAGTTCTGCTAGTTATTCCTTCCATAATTATTATGACTCTTTTCTGCGTTATGATTATATATGGTATTTCAGTGTATCAGAGATACGGTATGTGAAAAATTAGACTAAAAAGATTACCATAATTCATAATGGACTTTTACTGACATAAAACATTATTTCAAAATTTATCTGTAATGTTAAACTGGATATGGATCCATCATGGAGTGCATGCCAATTTCCTTGGAATATGCTGAAAATACATTCACCAAGTTGGGACTATTACGTTAAACAACAGTCAATAGTGCATCATACAAAATTTTACTCTGTGATCTGTCCAAGGTGAACTGAATGACTTGTTCCTTGTGACACCATTAACAATTGAGTAGTTGAATAATTTAGACCTAAAGCTGCTAAAAAAAATAATTAAAAAGCTTTCAGTAATATTTCTTGCCATATAATGAAATAAAATACTTTCCGAGACTATTTTAAGAATATGAGCATTGGAGTAGTGAAGCTATAAGATTAAAAAATCAGTTAGCCATTAGAACTAAATATTCACTGTATAACAAATCACCTTGCCATTTTAGGTCTAGTCATTCTGCTTTTTAAATGAACAGATAAACTTTTCTATTTTATGAAGAAAGAAGTTCTCCACATATGAGTTCTAAAATAGGCCTATAAATAATGTATTCATAACATGTTTAATATATTTTAATTATGAAATTTTTCACAGGCATGATATTCATACTAAATATCCATAAAGAGAGACTGAGGTTTTATTTATTAGGTACAAGGTGCAGCAGTGCTCCCACCCTAATCTAAAGGCTGAATAAAAAACAAATAGTACTAAGTAAATAAAATGTATTTATACGATTGAAATCTACATAACGGGCAGCTACATTACATGTTTTATAAGTTTCATTTTTGAACAGTAAATCGCTCAAATAATTTCCTAAGTTATCTATGCATTGCAGAAAACAAGTTCAGAAGTTCTTCCTCATCTAACTTTTTTTTAAATTAAATATGAATTATCTTGTCTTTCATTGCATTTTGTCAGATGAATGGAATACTTTGTAACCTTCGGAATAAAGAACCCGAAATAGAAAAAATTGCAGCATATAAGATCTGGAGATCATGCTGGTCAGGGGTTGTAACCACATAAAGAAACAAAGCACCCTAGGAACAGTTGTCTTGGCAACCGAAGAGATCTCCTGGCTGGGTGAGCAGTGTACCATCCTGCTGAATCTGCAGCTCATTGAGTCTTGATGCCATCATTTGTGTTTCATATTTGTGAGAAGTTCACTTTGGACCAACATCCAACTGCGTCTATGTTTTCAGAAGTTCGAGTGCTGAATGGACCTCCTATGATAGTTTTCAACACAGAACCACTTTATCTAAAGTTTGACACCCATAAGATTATGCTTTTTTTATTTGGAAGTGCCACACGAGGGGCAAGCTGGAAATGTCTGCTAAATGCACACTGGGTAGCAACAATGGAATTATCATTTTTTTTAAATGCTTCCACTGTGGAAGCCCATTTCTTGGAGATCAAAACTGCTGAAAACTGGCAGAAAATAAAACTTCCGTCCCTTCAGCATCCTTCCCAACCACTATCCCCTCTAGAGCTAATACAAATCTTCCTGTTGTCAACATAACTATTGAGGGAGTTTTGCTGCACCCTTTACAACTTTATCAGTCTCTTGAAAAGATCTGGGTTTAATTCTCCCATAATTTCCTGTTTATGTGTGTGCTGTTTATTTTCTCTGCCTGACAAAATATTTAATTAATCAATTAATTAAAATTGTAATCGAGGGCGCACTCCGGTAGCAACCTCCCTAAATGTAAATGCCCATCTTTCTCTTTTCCTACATGCACCTACATTTGCCCTCTACAAATTTCAACTACAAATTCTGTCAATGCTTTTGGTAAATTATTCATAATTTCTCTTGGTAAATTATTCCAATCCCTGACACCTTTACATAAAAAAGGCAATCTTCCTACATCCTTGTGCCTGAAATCAAGTGCTAGCTCGGACATGTTCATCATTTCCCTTCCATGCATACTTTAAATTCTTACACCAGTATCCTTCCATGCCTCATCATCAATATAGGCCTACACCTTATATACTCCCATAACCCTCTTCACTCTCCTCCTGTCTTCCAACGAATCCCATTCCAGTTCTTTTATCATATCTGTTACTGATTGCGTTCTATAGTAATTTCCAGATCTTTTACTTTTTGACTTTCTGTGTGAAGGTCATGTCTGATCTTCTGAAATTAACATAGAAAATGTCTGCGGCAATATTTTCTATTATATTTCTTATATGCATTGTATAATTAAAGACATAACAACACGGTATAATCTTTTTGTGGTTTTTGATACTATTGATAACTTTTGCTTGAAGACCAAAAAATGATTCCATAAGATAATGATGAATTAAAATAAAAATTTAGGGCATATCACTGTAAATTCCTGCCTCAAACACAAACAAAATATAAAACAACAGACATTAGCATAGACCTTAATTCACAAGTGTGTTTCACTTACCTTTTTTGGCACAGATTCTTTCATGAGAATGTTAGTTAACTTTCATCTACAACACAGTATTCAGTTGAAAAACGAA
Source organism: Vandiemenella viatica (assembly GCA_031002005.1). Taxonomy (NCBI): domain Eukaryota; kingdom Metazoa; phylum Arthropoda; class Insecta; order Orthoptera; family Morabidae; genus Vandiemenella; species Vandiemenella viatica. The sequence continues at coordinate 75,199,623 of JARYHS010011408.1, forward strand.
AAATAATTTAAAATATAATTTATTTTTTTGCATTTTTGTTTTCTATAATTATCTTGATGGATGTAAAAAAAAATTCATGTTAAATCTCATTGCAGATGTATCCCAATGGAATGCATCACTATTTACTTTTGCTGCTGCTACCATACTGGTCATCAGTAAAGGAAGCAACAGGTGCTCGTATCTTGGCACTCTTTCCACATATTGGTCGCAGCCATTTCTTGGCATTTGAACCATATATAAGTAATTTGTCTGCTAGTGGACATGAAGTTATTGTTTATAGTCATTTTCCTAGAGAAAACCCTTTACCCAATTATACTGATGCAGCCTTGCTGGTTCTTTTACTGCATTAAGTGATACAAGTGCAATGCCACCTACCATTTCACTTCTGCCATTTCTAACATTTTTCTCACCAGTTGTATTCTGGCCAGCAGGAGTCTACCAATGTTACAGAGTCCTTAATTCAAAACCTGCACAGAACCTAATTCAATCTGATGAAAAATTTGACCTAGTCATTACAGAACTTTTCAACTCTGACTGTTTCTTGCCATTTGTGCATAAGTTTCAGGCCCCTCATATTGCCATGAGTTCTACTGCACCAATGCCAGTTTCTCTTAGTCGTTTTGGAAATCCTGAAAATCCTGCATATTTTTCTAATTTGTTTTTGCCACTAACTGATGGAATGGATTTCTTCCAAAGATTGAGAAACTCAGTTATGTATGTTTGGGTTAGAATTAATGTATTCCTGTTGTATGACTTACCTAATGAATTGATATCACGTTTGAATTTTGGATTTTCAATACCTTGGCTTAAAGATATAGCCCTTAATACCAGTCTACTACTTCTGAATACCCACCCCCTCACTCATGGCCCAAGACCTTATGTGCCAAATATCATTGAAGTAGCTGGATTACACCTGCCAAAACTGGGGAAACTGCCAAATGTAAGTACATTTAATACTAACATTCCCAGTAATTATTAGTAATAATTTTTGATTAAATAAATTTTGAGTATACTAATAAATAATAAAACTTCACCTTTTTACACCATGTTCATGGAACAATTAAACATCTAGCTGTGACATAAACTCATACAAAACTGATGTACAAGCAGGCAAAAGGAGAAATACACTACTTAAATTTTTCGCAAAACTTGAGAGTCAGCGTTCCTGTATTTAAAGAAACAGTTTTTCTTTGATCATTAACTACTCTGCTAGTTTTCTATTTCTCCCCTCCATTTTTTAATGTTCCTCCAAGTAATTAATCGTATAAGTATCTCTGAGCTTTGTTGAGCACTTCAGTCAAGTGGAGCATTCTATTTTTGGTGTGTTGTTTTCTATGAAAATTTTAATGTTGTCAAATTTGTTTCATGTATAAATTCACTAATGACTTCCATAGTTTAATTTAATAGTGATAGTGTGTATCTTAAGGTAGTAATTTCCCTACTGTATAAGATATATGATGAGGCATGGATGGATATTGGTTGAACAATTTGAACTAGTACTTGGAAGGAAAGAGATGGCCATGTCTATTACCATAAACTAACACTTGATTTCATGTCAAGCAATTGACTAGAATAAATTACAAAAAAAAGATGTTCTACAGTTCACCACAAACACTGAAAGAGTGTGAAATAAAAATATGTGAAATAAAAATTTGTGAAGTGCACTGAAATGAGATAGTTAAATTAAATTAAATTATTGATGATAATAAAGTGAAGAACCTTCAGCCCTTCCTAAGGTGTTCAAAAACATCTGTTTTGTAGTATAATTAATCCTATTTTATTCGTAGCCTATATATCATATACTTTATTCACCAAACTGAGTGCATACTGTTGGTAAACCTTTAAGGGCCCCACCCTAAGCCAGACACACAGGGACATTAAAACCTTAAGAAATGCCTCTCTGTCCTCTTAATAGTTCTGCCCACAAATTCTTTCTCCAAATCCATGATAGGGAAATCCACATTGCTCCTAGGCAATGTATTCCACCTGGGTTTTATCAGATGGCATAGGGTGAAAGTAAAGAGTCCGGCACCTGAAAACCCCGACAGAAAAATAGGGAGGTCACAATACCAAAAGGTAATAGTCCTCTCATGTGACTTATCCAGCTATGGGCTGATAACCCGTAGTGGGAAAATCTTTCTTCTACCTTCATACAGAGTAGGAGGCGGATAGATCTTCATACAATGGGGGGAAAAAAACAAGGAAAATGATTAAGAATTTCACAAGAAAAAGCTGTAATGATTAATACTTGCTAATAGATTAATGACTACACAGTAAATATGATACAGTTCTTAATTCTGTATATTACACTGAAAAGTAGGAAGCAGCAGTTGGTCCCCAACATCCCCTAAATTTGCCTCGGACCAGAAACGCCCCCTATGACCACTTCAACGCCCACCAGTGGGTGGTACAACCTCATTCACAACCACTGATTTACATGATTATCAGCCTAGGTTATGTTTAAAAAGATATTCATGCTTGAAGATGTTTGTGGAATACTTCGCGAGGGAGTAATTATTAAAACAAGTATATCTGCTACATACACTCATGCTTTAACAGAGGGAGCATTTAGTATGAAATTGGTGGCAGTTGTCAAATTATAGTGACTGCTGGATAATTAAAACCTTAAGTGGACATGGATGCTGTAGTAGACATTCAGAAGGGTGGAATAGCTATGAGAGTAGGATCAGATGAAATTTATAGTTCAGTAGGAATTGTCCAGGAAACTAATCATGCTTTGCTTCCCACATAAACAAACCATACAATGATCATCTATTACCCTCTGTCACATGAGAGTTATAGGGTAAAATGTTTAAGAAAGGATTGTTATAGATCTTCAACAAACAGCATAGTGTAGAATGGTACAGCATAGATACCCAAGGCAGTGCCACAAATTTTGTTGGTAAACTTGGAATCAAAGGAAAAGTTGTAGCTGTTGAAATGGATTGCAGCAAAGCTGGAAATGCTGATCCAGGAATATTCCAGCTAAGCCCAAATAGATTTTTCGCATAAAGTAATACATCAGTAAGCAGAATATGCAAGCCATCACAAAATATTATAAGAATTGATGGGTCACTTTGGAGTGGAATAAATGGAGTGTTAAAGTTTGTAAATCCCTGCTGATTTAAATGACAAATTTTATTACAAACAACAGTATGACCTTCAGTCATGGCGACCACATTTTTTTTAGCTCTGCTCCTACCCAGGGCGACGACAAAAATGTTGATGGTGACAATCATGGCAGTAACAATCAGGGTGGTGACGCTCGGGGTTGGGGTGGCAAAATAATGTTTGAAGGGTGGGAATCTCACAGTTTTTGCGCCGGCTTAGAAAATTCCTAGATTTGCCATTGCCAGTACCTATAGGCAAGCAGTCGCTATATTGCATGACAAGTGTGATCAAAACTTGTATGCTCAAGAATGAAATTAAGAACAAACATTAGTTGGTTAATGAACATGCCATATTCTTGAAATTACAGATTGTAACATAAACCCTTAGCATTTTCGTATCTTCTTCCCATTCAAGTTAGACATTTGCTGAGCTATTTGCAAGCTCCTCAACATATTGTCACTAAGGGAGAGCCTGTCGTAGATTTTGATGAACCATTTGGCCATGGTATCTTCGACGATAGCCCACATTACATGAAATTTAATAGTAAAACACGAAACTTCAATTGCTGATGGGAACAGATTGAAAAATTGATATAACAAAAATCCACTTTCAATATTATTCACTAGGTATGTTTCATAGTTAGTTTTTTCTTAAGATTTTACAATATTAACTATTCGGTAAACACTATTTCAAAATCACAAGAACAAATATACCACTACTTTTTGTCAGTCATATCTCAGGGGCGCTAATGCCAACAATCAGAATGTCCTGCGAAACATTATCACATCACACACACATTATCTGTCATATCTTGTGTCCAGTACAACTGAGGCAGTATTACCAACTGCTAACATTGAAAATCATTTTCTACCAACTTAAATTATTCAGTAGCTAAATTATAAACTACTCACCGCAGAACCACACTTTACAGAAATATGAGAAAGATGAAATACATAGATATAATGATATATATTGTTAAGAGATGAAATAATTAATTATTGAAAGAATCTTATGAAATACAATGGCTCAGACAGTATTAGTAAACACATACTTTTTTGTCAATTTACTGATATTAATTTTATGCCTAAAAGCAGCATTTCCCTGTTTGACATAGCTCAGTTGCTCTTATGCCGATTATTCAGCAACGGTTTTGAACACCTTAACTTATTTTATAATGTTCCAAAGTTAGAATCCACTACCTCACTAAACCAGTCCAGATTCTAACCTAAAAGCAAACAAATTTCTTGCCGTAACAAGGATAATTTGTGTTTGAAGTTGCATAAAAATCCACATATTACAAAATACATACAAATATATATTTCAATTTAACTGAAATTAAATTTCTAGGATATTAGAAATTTTTTGGATGAAGCAGAGAATGGAGTGGTTTATATTAGTTTTGGCTCACTGTTGAATACTGAAGGGATGTCAAGTCAAAAACGTAATGCATGCATACAAGCATTTTCTCAATTAGAGCAGCGTGTACTATGGAAATGGAAAGGGCAGTTGGAACAAGCTCCAACAAATGTCATGACACGAGGTTGGACACCACAATTTGATGTTCTCAGTGAGTATGAAAAGTTTTTATGTCATAGTAAACCAAATCTGTTGATGTCGAATTTAAGTGTTTAGCCTTTAACCACAGAACAGTCATAACAATAATTGCATTTTCAGCTTTTTTATTAGTTTCACCTGCTGTTGTTTTCATTATGTGAAACCAATCTCAGTCCTGATAGTCACTACTCATAGTGTAGCATCTCCAACAACTTCATCTTTTTAGTTTTCATCATTATTTTTCTTCTATATATCTGTTCTGTGGAAAGACTTTTAATACATGGCGTGGAACATACCATAGTTAATTTATAAAAATACACTGATGTGCCAAAATATTATGATATATTATATTCTATCTCCTTTGTATGAGCATTACAATTCCTCAAAATACGACCTATGAATCACAAGTTAGAATTAGCCTTTCCTACGACGGAAGTTATGTGCATGTCCCATTTCATGTTGCTTTGTACTATCACCCTCAGACACTTCAGGGAATCAACTGTGTCAACAGCTGAATTGTTTATTTTGTACTCGTGAACAAACTGATTATTTTTGTTACTTATCCACATTGCCTTGCACTTTTTGCAATTAAGTATAAGCTGCCATTTACGCATCAATCGAAAATAGCATCCAAATCGTGCTGAATTTCTAAGCAATTGTCGGAGCACCATATTTCCCTATAGATAACTGCATCATCGGCAAATAATCGCAACCAGCCAGCATTTGACATTGTCACCTAGATCATTTATAAATATTAAGAAAAGAAGTGGTCCTATTACACTTCCTTGTGGAACGCCTGAAGTAACATTTATTTTAGAAGAGGTTTCCCTTTCAACAATGACATACTGTGATCGACCAGTTAGAAAATCACGTATCCACTCACAAATCTGAGCTGAAATACCGTAGGCTCGAATCTTCACTAAAAGTCAGTTGTGTGGTATAGAATCAAAAGCTTTCTGAAAATCCAAGAAAACTGCATCAACTGCATTGATAACTTTCATTATGTCATGGGGAAAAAGGGCCAATTGTGTTTCACACGATCTCTTATCTGAAATCCATGTTGACACAGTGTAAGTAACTCGTTCTCATCAAGAAACTTCATAATGTTCGAGCATATGACATGCTCCAGAATTCTGTCGCAGACAGATGTTAGACATATGGGTCGATAATTCCTAGGATCACTCCGATCTCCTTTCTTGTAAACGGCAATTACCTGGGCTATTTTCCAGCTAGAAGGTACATGTTTCTCTTCTAAAGATTAACGGAATATATCTGACAGAAATGGTACAATTACGATTGGGTATTTTACCAGCCCTGAATTTCCAGGGTGGGTACTGTTACCATCAATACCCATATTATCCGCTGGCCCTGGATTTGAGGTTGTAGCAGAAAAGTAAGTGAACTCTCACAAAAACCTTGGGTAAATCTTTGCTTGAGTAAAGAGGTAATATCTGGATCCGACATGAAGGGTATTGAATACAGGAAGAGGAGGGATGGACAGGAGTATAGGTATATTTGTTTGCAGAGATTACTATAGAAAACAATAGGTAACTCATATTATAAAAGACTTGGATCTGAAGTCTTTATAAGTTAGAAGGTGGTCAAAGAGAATTCTGGGAGTATATAAGACACATGTTGATATGAGTTTATATGGATATTGCAATTAAAATCAGGAGTGCTAAGTGGAAGGAAAGAGATATCTATGACCATAAGCAAAAGAGAATAAGAAAGTTTTTATTTGTAGGTGAAGGAGTCAGAAATTGGAATAAATTACCAAGAGAGAAGCCGAATGGTTTATCCCAAACAGTGAAATTTTTTATGTAAAACAGAACCAGGAGTATAGGGAAATTTCCATCGGAGTATAAAATCCTTCTCAATTATTTAATAATAACCTCTGATGTTAAAATTAATTAAAGATGTAAATTATAACCAGTAATGAACATTTCAAAAAATACACTGGCAATTGATGTGTACACAAAAAAAAAATGCTACTGGCAAAAAGTAGGCATAAAGTAACAATATCATTTTCATTACAGATGATTTCATATCCTCACATAATAGACTCTTTTCTCCCTTATTCATACTTCATATATTTTTAAATGAACTGGTAACTATCCGATTGCATTTCATTTCTTATTATTTTAAATATGTTTTTTCCTTATTTTTAGATTGGTTTCATTTTATTCTGCTTCTGTCACAGTTCTAATGATCTGAATTTTTTAAAATTATGTTTAAATACTACAGATCACCCAAATGTGAAGGTGTTTGTCACCCACAGTGGTTTGCTGGGAACTATAGAAGCAATCAGTAGTGGTGTTCCAGTAGTGACAGTGCCTTTCTTTGGAGACCAATACAATAATGCTAAAAACATACTGCGACTTGGCATGGGTGTTGAATTGCTGTACAGTGATCTAACTACCAAAAATTTAATCCATGCAATTAATGAAGTTATCAACAATTCCAGGTATGTTTGCCAAAACTGGACATTGACACTGTTCTAATCAAGCATCTAAAGTTTAAATTCTAATTTCTAGGATATAGTCATCTTCCCAGATAACATGTTCTCTTCTGTTACATTGCACCAACTGGCCTGATAGAGAGCCAGCCACTAGAGAGGTTTGGAGTGGGGATGTAATCATGCAGATGTAATCATTTTCCTGAGAACTGCTTAATTGTATTCTTAATGATAAGTGCTATCTCTGTGAAATATGTATGCAGCATGGAGACCATCCTGGTATTCACCGATATAATTACTGAATTGTAATCAGTATGGCAGGTATGTTAAACAGAGATTAGGAACACAGGCATGAAAGAAAGAAAAAATAGGAAGATAAAGGTACTGCAGCTCGGTAGTAGATAATGGATACATGCAGGTCCTCATTTGCAGAATCAGTAATTCCTTGTTCATGTTTTCTGCCATTATCTGTGATAAGCAATGAGTCCATGTTTCCCATCAGATCCCTAAGTTTTTCACATAATGCTCTAGGATTCTGTTTTTTATTTATTATTTTATTTCAATACCTGCAGACTGCACAGAATTGGAACATGTGAATGCTTATATGTATATAATTTCTATGAATAATTAAGTATTTTATCAGCATAAATTATTATTACATCAAAATTCCACTATCAATATTATTAAATATAACTACTCACTTAAACTAATTTACATACATTTCTTGTTTATAACAAAATCGATACATCAGAATTCACTTAAGGAATATAAGACCTTATTAGCTAGATAAGTTTTTAGTTTCGCTTTGAATTCTGAGGCATTAAACAACTTTATTCTTTAGGGAGTTTGTTGAACAATATTACCCCTTTTTGAGTGGCTCTTGTTCTGCATATTAATAATTAATCTCACTCGAAAATAGTTGTCTTAACCTTTTGTACCATGGCTGTGAATGCTGCAGTTGTTTATAGTTTTTACATGGGCTATTTGCCACAAGGAGTATAACTTTTGATGTTAGATTTGATATAAAATATTTTATGATGAAGCTGACACTATTTTTCTTTTTTGGACTAACGAAGATATACTTTTTAAAATAAAAATGTTACACTCGTAAGTCCTGTTGTAATTATAACATTCCAAATGCATTTTGTCTATTCCATATTTACTTTTTTGAATAATCTAGATATAGAATGCTGAAGGTAGTAGCTGATAGTCTTTAATTCGAAGAACAAAACAGTTTTATAACAGAGCAGTCTTGTACAGACTATGTTTTTATTTTGAAACTATAAAAAAATTTAGTCTAGGAAACTACATCCTTTTATCAAGTCTGAAATTGCTTTTAATCATGTAAACAAAGGGAAAAATTAGGAAAATTCAGTCTATAAACTATATCCTTTATATTAATTTTTCAATTCCTTTTAATCAGATAAAGAGAGAGAAACTATGGATAGAAACAAATTGAAGAGGTTACTTTAGTAATCTAGTAAGAGTAATTAAAAGTCTGTACAAAAATACAAATGTCTGTATAAAACTGAAAGATGATAACTCTCAGATAATGAAAACTAATCAAGACTGAAATAGAGCTATTTCCTTTTTTCCCATATTATTTAGTTTACACATGGGCAACATTCCAATAGAATTGAACAATAAAGTAAAACAAAATTTATGTAAATAGTTTGCTTTTTACTGATTACCAAATTAATATTTACAAAAATGTAGATGACCTGCAGAAAGCAGTTTACTAATTAGATCAGTCATGCAGAAACTACAGCATAAATATCTCAAAGTAAATGACAAAAGTTATTGAATTTAAAGATGTAGGAACTATAATCATTGATGATCAACTGTTAAACAGGTTTTACACATGAAGGCAGTATATGGGTAGTGACATAATTCACAAACAAGCTACATAACAAATTCCATAGATTTCAATATATATGTGCCACCATATGTAGGGTACTGGAAATTTAACTAACAAAGATTCTATGGTAAAATTTTACAAGACAGTGGCATTCCTGTACTGTTGTTTGGCTATAGAATATGGATTCGAGCAGATGAAATTAAGTGTCTACATAATGTTTAAAGGTTGCACTCAACTAGGAGAAATAAGTAATGATTCAGTAACACAAACCTAAAAATTATCCCATATATAAACATACAAAAACTCAACACTATAGACAACAATGGTGATGTCATCTGGAAAGAACAAAATACTTATTAAACAAGTGTCACCTTACACACAAAAAAGGCAGAGCAAAAGTAGGATGACCACGATGAAGATGTAATGAAGTATGAAGCCAGAACAGACACAGCCATGCAGTTCAGAAGAAGATAACAACTAAATTAAGTAGGAAAAAAGTGGGTTATCATTATATAACATACCGAAGATAAAAGATTATTCAGTTCAAAATCATTAAAAGTTTGTCCTATATTTTTCTTCTTAAGAGTTTCTTAATGGTTTGTCTCCACTAAGATAAAATAGTGAAGCAATGAGTTGCTGGTTTTTTACATCACTGAATGCTGTTCAAAAATTAATATATAATTGTTTTATTAAAAAAGATAACCATTGTATGATTACTCTTAATACAGTAATTTCCTATATTTTTTGTATTATTTAATTTAATTGTGATGAAGTGCATGCTTAGGGGCCCATTTCCCTACACACCCATTTTCCCCTTTCCTTTTCCCTCCTAGTTATGTCGTCTACTAACTTCAGTTTTAAAGTCTTTCAACATTTTGGTAAATTATTTGCCACTCTTCTTGATAATTTATTCCAATCCCTGATGCACTAACCTATGAAAGAAAATCTTCTCATACCCCAATGCCTGAAATGTGTGCCAGCTTGTGGTTATGGTCATCTTCTCCCTTCCATGCATTAGTTTTAATTCTTACACCAATATCTTCATCTTCCATCCCATCTTCTAATGAATCCCATTATCAGTTACTGATTGTGTTCTGCAGTAATTTTCAGAGAAAATCTAGCATCTCTCCCAAACTAAAGGTGGCCACACACGTGTGATCCAATTGGCACCAGGCCATTTGGCAACATTCCATTTACACTCAGTCCAGACTTAAGAGTCACACACAACTAGTGTTACAAATTTAAAAAAAAAAAAAAAAAAAAAAACACCCTTGTTTTTTTCTAAATTTGTTTTTTTTTTCAGAAGTAATATATTTGATAAATTATAGTTTTATTTACGGAACTTACATTTCACACGTGTGTTTTAAATCTTACTGAATCATATAACATTTTACATTAGGGTTAACAGAATTTTTTCTCCAAATCCGGGGACACTTCACAACTTTTTCACCAAAATCCGGGGACGCTTTTGGCATTTGTCCTAATTACGCGTTGTAGTTTTATAAGTTATATGATTAAAGGTTGGATTACCTTAAAAGCCACATATTGTTTATATTTTGTATTTTAAATGAGGATCACAGACAGCCATGTTGCTCACAGCAAGGATACTTAATTTTCCACAGCTGTTGTGTCCAAGACTCAGTATCCTTGTAATTTTCTTTTAATCCTAGGCACGTACAAGGGAAGAAGTGCACTTCTTATATCTTGCCCTAAACGAATGCATTAGCAAATCAGGGCTTTTAAAAAATTATCGCTTGATTAAAAAAAATTCTGAGGACAACAGTAAAAATCCGGGGACATTGCGGGGATGAAATCTGTCCGGGGACAGAGAGCTAAATACAGGTACTGTCCCTGCCAAATGGGGACGTCTGGTAACCCTATCTTACATAATGATTCATAAATGTATCTATATAGGTAATATAATTTTATTCATCCTCTATGTTAGTACCACATTCACTAGTATCAACACTGCCAACACTAGTTCAGTCGGTGTTGGAATTTTCTGTTTCTTCTTCCGTCTCCTCTAGATCCATAACTTCAGAAATAGTTACATTTTCTTTTACTAGTTGTTCTTTTATTGTATGCAAAAGATTTTGAGATTGCAATTTTAAATTATGAGCAAAGTACACACTGTGCATAAAGACTGTGCCGATAGTTCTGTATTACAGTTTTTTAAGTTTGAATTTAAATCTATTATCATACAAAATAGGAGCTTTATTTCTTTTCAATCGGTTTACACCAACGGTTGCAAGGAAACAATTCATACTTACTGACAGTTTATCGACTCAGTATCACTGTACGCTGAGAGTTTAACCAGTATACGAATATAAGAAAAGCACAATAAGTAATAAAAAGAGGCAAAAAACAGTAGATAAATTTAAAATTCCTAATTTTTCAAAAAGATCCTTAGGTCTTCAAATAAATTCATAGGGCTGGTAGCACTGGTTCAAACGGTGAGTATCAACCCAAACAACAGGGAATGGAGATTTCTTCTCATGCAACCTAGCCTCTTCGGGAAGTCCCCATTCGTAAAAGAAAACTTCAGTCATGTTGCCAATATTTTTTTTTTCTTTTAACTGAACCAGAACAATATAGTAGATTTAAAAATTAAGATAAGTACTTAGCATAAGCTCTAAAACAGTCATATTAAATGATAAATGCCTTACAGGTTTGAGATTTAGTAGTTATGAAACAAAACATGTCCTCCCCCCAAAAAAAGGGAGGGCATTTGAAGGGTCGCTGGTTCGAGTCCGCCCTAAGGACTGGTTGGTGTTATTTTAGTGTTGTGTTTTCATAGAAATTGTGTCCCAAAATTACATGAAAGAAGCCTGACACAATTTTTAGTACAATATAAATTAGAGCTGGCTAAACGGCCGCACAGAACAAAAAAAAAAAAAACTTTTGCTAGGATGTATGCATCTTACCGAAGGTTTTAAAAGAAAACAGCAGTCATTTAAAACAATTTTTTCACAATTAATTTTATTTTACAAGGGAAAAATTAAATGCTTCTTACATGAATTCTTAAAAATAGTTGTCCTAAACAATGAAAATTAGTAAGAATATTTAAAATACAAAATATTGGGATTTTCAGAAACATGTGGAAGGGTTAAAATACAGTGGTGTAAGTCACTTTTCCTTGCTTTCTAGAAATTAACATTATGCAAAAGATACTGTAATAAAATCTGGAACATAAATATTGTTATTTTAGTGATGTCACCTGGGATCAAATTTAACGTCGAGGTTAGAATTGAATAAAGTAAATAAAATGCTTACATTTTACTGCTGACAAAAATGACTTAAACTAGTTTTTATTAAAAAAGCAAGTGAATACACTAGTGTGTATGACTTGTATTGGTGTATTTATAACCAAAACTAATATAAAGTAAAATTGCATAATGTATCTTGAATTGTTTCTTTAGAATCAATTATGTCTTTAAAAATCCTATGCGGAAGTGCTCCATAAGTCAGCATGCAGGATACATTTACACAGTGAGCACGCAGGATGCATTTACAAACACAATGATTTAAGTCTGACTTAATAGGTGGGCATAGTTAACCAAAAAGTTAACTTTGTTAATCGTTAAATTGCTGCTCAAAAAATTAACTTTGATAATCGTTAAAGCATTACATTTTTGAAAATTTAATGCAGTTAAAGTTAACCATTAAAAGTTAACCATCCAAAAGTGGAACTGATATTTATATTTTGCAACATGTATTACTGCAAGCAGTACGAAGATGCTATGTACCATGATGTGAATCAATAATACGTCTACCAAATATCATTTTGGAAATTGAGTTTTTCTTCAACGTTTTACCAGTTTCTTAAACATATGAGATTCTTCAACATGTAGTGGAATCATGTTGGCAATGAAAAGGTTTATGACACATCGGTCCACACCACTGGAATGTGACGGTGCCGGCAGCTAAGATGCCAAAAGGCCGGTCACGGTAGTGAAGGGGCTAAAGTGCTGGCTCCATGTGCTGAAGGCCGCCGGTTCAAGTCCGGCTGAGGGCTTGGGTGTTTAGTGTTATGTGTATGTGAATGTCGTGTCTATCATGTAGTGTTCATGTGTCCATACTAAGTATTTGACACATTTGAAGAGTCAATAATCATGTTGAGCTGGCTGTATGGCCTATGTAGCTGAATGCCATTAAAAAAAAAATTTTGCCCGAAGTTTTATTGGCGTAAACTTATATTAGTAGATGGAAGTGAAATCAAATCAATTCTGCTGCTATCTACATCAGAAGAAGCTACCGCATTTGAAGAACACTTTGAATTATTTTTCTTTTTTCCCATGAGTTGGCAATGCTTTTACTTTTTCATCAAATTGTTCATATTTCCATATATGCATCCTCTTCACATGTTGTTTAAGATTATTAAGGCTAGACAGATGAGCCTTGATTGTAGAAAGCTTAGGTAAACAAAGTTTTAATTCTTATATCAATTGTTCTCCCAGTATTGATTTAAACGCAACATAATCGCATAAATGTGGCCAAAGATTTTTAATATTCTCGTTGTTATTGTTAGCATTACTGCTTTCACTAATGGATTCAAGAGTTCAGTTTGCATGACATAATCATGTAATGATTTCAGTTTAATTTATTTCACTAATGAACACCAAACCAGTAGCAACTAAAAAGTGACATTTTCCTGGCAGCAAAATTAATTAAAATTATAAAAATATTAAAATCAACCACTGATTGAATTAGAAAAGAGTAGTGAGCTCCAGTTTGCAGACATAAAATAGAAAGGCTCCAAAACTCTAGCTTTCCTGCTCACACCCACGCCATGCCTATCATAACAGTTGTACGAGGGTGGTCTGGAAAATTCTAAGCCTAAAAATATAAAACCAATTTGACATTTACCAAATCATTTTTATTCCTCAATATAGTCTCCCTGAACACTGATACACTTAGTCCAACGATGTTCCTAGTTCATTATACCATCCCTGAAGTGGCTTTCTGGAAGGCCTGCAAAATATCCATCTAAAGCGGCAATCGCCTCTTCATCTGAAGAAAAATTGTGACCAGCAAGAAAGTTTTCGAGTTTTGGGAATTGATAGAAGTCGGAGGGAGCCAAATCTTGGGAATTAGGTGGATGTTCCAACAAGTCATATTGCAGATCTTTTAATTTTCCCATTGCCAAAAAAAACTCTTGTGGGCAGGTGCATTGTCCTGATAAAAGATAATTTTCTTCTTCCTCAAACTGGGCCTTTTCTTCACGAACTTTTTCATCCAGGGTGTCTAAAAGATCGGAATAGTATTGTCCAGTTATCGTTTTACCCTTTTCAAGGTAAACAATGAACAAAATAGCTTTAGCATCCCAAAACACTGATGCCATCACCTTCCCTGCCGATGGAACCGACTTGGCCTTCTTTTGACCTGAACAACCAGCTTCTGTCCACTGCTTTGACTGCAGTTTTGATTCTGACGTGTAGTGGTGAACCAATGTCTCATCCATAGTTATGAATTGATGCACAAAATCAGTTTTATTTTTGTTGAAACACTCCAAACACTGTTCAGGAAGTCTCATGCAGATGCGCTATTGATCAACTTTGAGCAAATTCGCACCCATCTTGCACAAAGCTTCTTCATATGCAATACTTCATGCAAAATGTATCCCGCACATTCTTTTGATATCCCTACGGTCTCAGCAATCTCACACACTTTTATTCGTCAATCAACCAAAACCATATCATGCACTTTCTGGATTATTTCTGGAGTTGTTGCACTTTTCGGACGTCCTTCGCAATCATCATCTTTGAGACTGCTACGGCCACATTTGAACTCAGCAGCCCAGTTCTTAACTGTCGAATATGAAGGAGAAGAGTCTCCATACACTTTTAAAAATCTTCCGTGGATCTCGGATGGCGTTAAACCTTCCTTTACAAAGAATTTTACAACTGCACGATACTCGATTTTTTTCATCTCTGGTACAACTCTGCACCGCGCCTGCATCAAACAACTGTACAGACCAAACTAAAATGTAGAATGACTTGCAATTTCTTGCAGGCACGTCTGGCACATGCACCAACTTGCATGGAAAAAATAGCATGGGTAGTGTTACAATCTATGGTCGAGGCCGAGAACTTCTCAGACAGCCCTCGTATATGCACCACACTTGCACTTCATATTACCTAATTCGTTCACCATCCAACTCGCTGAACGGTCGAGCGTGGCATGGCGTGTAATTCAAACAAACCAAATACATCAACTACCAATGAAACAGACTAAAGTTAATGGTAGTTCAATTTAACGGAAGTTAAGAAGACTGTTGATGATTTTTTGGAGTGACTTAAATTTTTACTATTTTGTTAACTCAATTAATTAACGATTAACTGTTTTCTGGCCAGCTATGTCTTACTTATACCACTGCTGATAAACAAAGCAGGTATTTGGTTCATTATTAGAATTTCCAGTTCCTCCTATTTGAAGCTGAATGAAAATCTGACTTGCTTCACATTTTTTACTAACAGATTGAGGTATATGGTTTCAGTGTCTTTTTTCTTGAAAATGTGACTGACTACACCATTGTGACTTTAACCCTTCCAAATCTATGTGAGATAAAAACTTTGTAATCTTTATTTAAAGCCCTGGCTAAAGCTCATATTTTCAATCTTTCAGAAGTGAACTCACTATTAATACTGATTTTTTTTAAAATAAATAAACTCTGAGTACAAAAAGGAAAGAACTAGGGTGAAAACGATGAACAAATGGGATTCTGTGAATTCATTAGTCATTCATTGGCTTTAATCTATAGATATAACAAAACTATAACCGGGAAAGTCTGCACATAACAGATATTCTTTAAAAAAAAATGAGTTCGGTTACTATTAACACACTACAGGAAAGAAATGAGCTGCATTTTTTTAAATTTGTGTTTGTCTGAAAATTATGAACAGGATTAAAGCAAAAATTATAGGTCAGATTTTGACTGGGTTTCACTTAATGTACAGCCCGTGGTCCCACAAGCAAAATAAGGCAAGTTTCATTTTGATGTGAAGTCGGAAAGCTGAGATATTTAAGACAAAAGTGTCTACAAATTAGTACCCACCTTTTGTTGTACGGGCTATCCCACTCCTGTTGTAGTGGGGATAGCCAACCTGACCCTCGGCTGGGTGGCTCAGCGTGGTGGAGTTTGGAGCGGGCGAAAATCCAGCAGGGCCTGTCAAACCATGCCAGTCCGTCCGAGCTCTCCCACACATGACGAGTTTTGGACTGGCACCGGACCATTTGGTCTGTTGGATCATCCGTGTGTGGGGGCCTTAAGGGTCCCATATTACACTACTATATTCAAGCAATGGTCTGACCAAAGTTTTGTAACCAAATTCTCTAGTACATCCTCTCATCATTCTTTCTAACAAGTAAAGGATTTTGAAACTTTTTTCCTGCTACCTGTTCAATGTGTCCTGCCCAGTTGCATTTGTTATCAAATATGATGCCAAGGTGTTTACATTTCAAGTCTTCAACAAACAATAATTTCCCCAGTTTATAGTCATAATAAACATTTAATTTTTTATCTCAACAGTGGCACAGTTGGCAACTTGAAACTCTGTAAGATTCATGTCAATATTAAATGAATTTATATTAGCATCTTAAAAAAATTGACTTCCTCACTGTACCTATTACTAATAAAAAATTATTCATTTATACACTACTGGTTTTATTATTTTATATTCATTATGCTTTTCTGATTCATTAACTAGTAAATTTATCATTCTGTTTTTCTTTTTAGTAGAGTGCCAAAATATTATATTGATGCAATTCATGCTCCATATTCAGTTATATGTAGCTGCCGTAAAACATTCTATAAGATTAAAGGAGGTTTGGTTAATGATTGTGTTTCAGCTACAAAGAACATGCTGTGATGGCATCTAAAATATTTCAAGATCGTCCACATGGTCCATTGGAAACTGCTATACACTGGACAGAATATGTGCTCAGACATAAAGGAACAGTGCACATGTCATCTGCAGCAAAAGATCTGAACTTCATTGAGTATTTGCTTCTTGATGTGGTAGCCTTATTGCTATTCAGTTGTACTTGCATTCTTGGAGCTACATTTTTTTGTTTCAAGAAAATATGTTCTTCACATCAAAAGCAAAAGACTTCATAAATTAAATCAGGCATCAATCTTTGTGTAAATATTTGTTACGAGTATTGTTTGTGTTTTATATAAATAAAAGTTCATTAGGCCCTTTTCACTGTAATATATCTTTCTGTTTTTTCCCCTTTCTGTTTTTCTGGATCCACCCAAATAATAACGAGGTGGCACCAGCCTCCTGTTCAACACAGTTGGCTTTTGTGAATTATGAAAGGGAATCAAGGATTTGTGTCCAGCCTAAATTCAAACCAGCTTTGTTAGACTGGACATACTTAACCAAAAAGAGTAAAATCTGTTTTACCATCTGCCTGCAAAGCATGTAACCTTTTTTTTTTAAATTTAATTTAATTTAATTGCAATGGAGCACAGGCTCCGGTGGCAATTTTCCTACACACCCATCTTCCCCCTATCCTGCACCCACCTACATTTGCCCTCTACAAATTTTAACTTTAAATTCCTTCAAAGTTTTCGGTAAATTATTCATCATTTCTCTTGGTAACTCATTCCAATCCCAGAACCCTTACCTAAAAAATAGAATCTTCCCACACCCTTGTGCCTGAAATCGAGTGCCAGCTTGTGGTCATGGTCATCTTTTCCCTTCCATGCACTACTTTTCATACCTATTGCAATATCTTTCCATGCCTCATCACCAGTATATGTCCTGTACACTCCCATGACCCTCCTCATCCTCCTCCTGTCTTGCAATGAATCCCATTCCAGCTCCTTTACCATATCTCTCACTAACTTCATTCTACGATAATTTCCAGAAACAAATCTAGCAGCCCTTTTTTGCACCCTCTCCAACTCCTGTATTTGATACGTAAAATGAGGGTCCCATACTACACTACCATAATCGAGCAATGGTCTGACCAAAGTTTTGTAACCTAATTCCTTTACTTCTCTCGTACATCCCCTCATCACCCCCTCCAACAAGTGCAGAACTTTGAAACCTTTTCCTACCACCTGTCCAATGTGTCCTGCCCAGTTAAGCTTGTTATCAAATGTAATGCCAAGATATTTACATTTCAAGTCTTCAGCAAGCAATTCTTTCCCCACCTTATATTCATAATTAACCTTTTGTTTTTTATTTGTGTATGTAATAAGCTGACTCTTCTTTGCATTTATCTTCATTCCATGTTTTTGTATTCTATATGAAAAGTGTATTTTTTGTATGCAACCTGTATATTTCATGAGGCAGGGTTTAGGTACCATCTCAGCATTCAGCTAGATCAGTGTTTTTCAATCTGTGGGTCGCGACCCCTAGGGGGGTCGCGAAGCTTTACTCGGGGGGTCGCGGGCTGAATGAACAATTCAAGGTTCTACCACTACAAACAAAACACAATTTTAGTGAGAAGGATGGGCTTGTTTATTTTTCAAAAGTTTATCAAATCGTGGTGCTATTTTTGAAACATTAATAATCAAATCATTTTCTAATTGCAGTCTATTTCTCTTTTTAGTTTTAATGTCTACCATTGCAGAAAATGTTAGTTCACACAAGTATGAAGTGGCGAATGGCACTAATAATTTTAGAGCTTCCCTTTCCAGCTCTGGGTATTCATGTTTTCTTTTCAACCAAAATACGTCGATACTTTGCGAATTAAATTCCATTTTAAGCATGCCATCAGCAGCTAAATCTATAAAACATTCTTTCATATTTGTGGTGACATCAGCCAGATCTATTGATTTGTCTAAAAAAGGGTTTAAAATCCATCTACGCCAATTGTTAGCTTCAGAATGCCGGTCAGGAAAGTATGTCATAAGTTTCTCTTGTAAATTATGCAAGCTCTGTATCATGCAAGGAATGTGAGCCCTTACTACAAGACTTTGGTCTGATCTTCAACATCTTCTGAACACACGGAAAAGACTCAAATATACTGTTTTGCAGAGAGGTTAACCACAAACGAAGTTTTGTGTGAAATGCTTTGACTTTATCTTTAGCTGTTAAAATATTTTCTTCTCTACCTTGGAGGTTCTTGTTCAAATTATTAAGGTGGCTAAAAAGATCTGCCAAAAATGCTAATTTCAAGAGCCAAATAGGGTCAGAAAAACGATTAGCATATTCAGATCTTGTATCTTGTAAAAACATTAACAATTCAGCTCTCAGTTCTAGAACTCTTGTCAATACCTTTCCTTTGGATAGCCATCTGACTTCTGTGTGATAAAGGAGATTTTGATGAAGCGAGCCCATATCTTCACAAACGATTCTGAATAGCCGGGTTTGCAAGGCTTTACCTTTGATAGAATTCACAATTTTTATTACCTCCTTGAGAACATCATTTAAATCAGAAGATACTACCTTAGCAGCTAGAGCCTGTCGATGAAGAAAACAGTGTGTCCAGGATATTTTTGGCATTATCGATTTTAATTTCGCAATGAGTCCGTTATTTTTGCCAGTCATAGCTTTAGCGTCATCGCTACAAACAGGGATACATTTTTTCCAATCAATATCGTAGTCGCAAGTGCTTTCTAAAAACATATCGTACAAACACTGGCCAGAAGAGTTTGCAGGAAGTGCTATGCAAAATAAGATTTCTTCCATGATATTGTCACCTGCTTCAAAGCGCACAAATACTACAAACTGAGCACAATCGGAAACATCTGTAGATTCGTCAAACTGCAAAGCAAAATGTTGGCTGTTCTTTAATTTTTCGATTACTTGTTCTTGAATATCATTGGCCATATCGTTTATTCTGCGCGAAATAGTATTATCAAAAAGTGGTATGTTTTTTAACTTGTTTGCCTCCTGTTTACTGACCATAATTTCAACCATTTCAAGAGCTGCTGGCAAAATAAGATTTTCGGCAATTGTATGTGATTTCCCTGCTGTAGCAACTCGATATGCGACTTTATAGCTAGCTAATAATCCTGACTCATTGACACTGGATGCCTGAAAAGAAACCAGACAGTATAAAAGTGAGTGTGAAATAGTCAATAAAAATTAAGCATGCGAAACCTTTGCAAACCAAAATTAAGTATAATTAAATTTGTATGCAAACAGCAAAGAAATAAACATCATAAGACATCAACAGTAGAGATAGCAACAGTTATAATAAACTCGACTTGATTCGGTTAGCCATGCTAAAATTAAATTAATAAAACGATTTTATTACCTGAATTATAGTATTTTGCTGCTGACTAAGAGCTTTCAACTTTCGTTCAAAGAAATCCTTATCGGCTTCTTTTTGATACTTGGTTGTGAGATGCCGCATAAGCTTTGACGGTTTCATACTCTCACGTGATTAAACATCGCCACAAATTACACATTGAGGTTTATTATTTATGACTGTGAACCCGTATTTCAAATAACTGGCATCGTAATGTCTATTTTTTTTTTCGGGTTTGATTCACCACTACCGCTATTGACACTCGTACAACATGTTGAAGGTTGCGATCTTTTGAGAAACTTATCCATTTTACAAACGCGCGGAGGAAGCGAAAAAAACCAAAGAATGACGTCCGTACTTGTTGACTTGAGTGAGCTGAGAGTTGAAACAAAAGAACTTTGCGGTGTGGCAACGTCGCCGTCTCCGACGCAGTTTGACCCGCGCGAATTTGCGTCCAAGTTAATAGCCTTACCAACTTACCTCGTACTTACTTTCAAAAGTCTCGCGGCTTCTTGCAGAATGTAGATCTGGATAATATTAAAATGTAACAAAATAAAAAAAAAAACATTTACGTAGTAATTTAATTAAATTATTTCTTTGTCTTCTATGATGTATCACGGTCGGGGTGGCAACTGGTATTAAAGAACTAGTACTTGAACCTGGTCCTGCTGTACCTCCCTAATCCAGTATGCAGCACCTTAATGCACTGAGCCACATTGGTGCAGGTACATTCTAATTATTTTTATTAGTACTCCAGCATTTGCCTGCAGCTTCATAATGGAGGGAAATCTGAAACGTAGAAAATTTAATGAAATAAAAGATGCAGATAAACTAATGAAACATGTGTTTATCAATTTTTCCTGATATGAGAAAAAGATAGTATTTATACAGTTTTTTGTTAAAACAGAACTTTGTAACGCCACAAACAGTATATAGTGCCTCACATGAGAATCGAACTCATGACACTAAACATAGCACTATGATGCAACACCTCAGATACAACAGTGTAGTGGTAGGATTTAATTTAATTTAAACTAATTAAGATGGATTGTTCCCCTTTCCTGTACCTACTTTTGCCCTCTACAAATTTCAACTTTAAATTCTTTCAACGTTTCAGGTAAATAATTCATTATACATCTTGGTAATTTATTTCATTCCCCATACCTTATAAAAGAGAATTTCCCACACCCTTACGCCTGAAATTGAGTGTCAACTTTTGATCATAGTCATCTCTTCTCTTCCATGCATTTTATTCTTCCACCAATATATTTCCATGCTTCGTCACCAATACATCCCTTGTATACTCCCATGAGACTCTTCATCCTCCTCCTGTCTTCCAATGAATCCCATTGCAGCTCCTTTATATATCAATAAATGGCTAAGTTCTTTGATAATTTCAAAACATAAATGTTGAAGCCCTTCTTTGCACCCCTTCCAGCTCCTGTATTTCATACCCAAAATGTGAGTCCCATACTACACTACCACATTCAAGCAATGGTCTGATCAATATTTTGCAACCCAGTTATTTTACTTCTCTAGTACATCACTCTTTCCAACAAGTGAAGGATTTTGAAACCTTTTCCCATTATCTGACCAATACGTTGTCCTATCCCAGATTGGAAGCCACTTAACTTTTGGCCACAACCTGAAATATTGAGGACACGGGTTCGATACCTGAGGCAAGGAGCGGCTCTCGCCTAAGGATTTTTGGATGGAAAGTAGGCAGGCAAACTCACGCTAGAAATGACAAAGCCAATTCCAGAACATTGGAGTTTAATAACTTCAAACTGTCTACAGACTAGTTTGAAATAGGTTGTTAGGTAATGCTAGGTGCGGGAGAGAAAGTTACTGCTTCCCCAAGTCAGATCCGCTGGTCAACTACGGCAGCAATAATACGCAGCAGTACAGCGATGCAAACTGTACAGCACTACGTAGCAACTGGATGGTACTGGCCCCTCCCTGTGGTCTCCGTGCTCCTTTATACTAGGTCTAAACAGTTAACCTTGTGTCACTTGGCTGAATCTTATTTAACCATGAACAGCAGCACGCCTGCTCGACCAGTGTGGTTGTAAACAAAACCAATGGGTGACACAAACTCTTATTTACATGATACTCCTTTTCCATCTGACCCCGATGGTAGCGCGCCTTCCTATAAGGTCTATTTATCCCCAACAGACCATGCTCTGCATCTGACCCTATCTGCAGCGCGCCTTCCTATACGGTCTATTGATTCCAAATGACGGTTGCAGCCCAACGCGTCTGCCCGCTTGGTTGTCCAACACGTGTAGCCAACCCAGCGTAGGCAATACACAGGCTACATCTAAATATCTTTTTAACAATTATATTTTACTTTAATATTGAGTATACGAGGCGTATTCCAAAAGTAAGGTCCGGGGTACAAGATGTCACAGATGATAGGCCTGAATGACGTTTTCCACCTGCAGCGCCATCTACCAACTCCTGGTAAATATGCAGTATTGTTGGCGTGCCGCAGTAGCCGTATATCTATTGTTGAGAGCAGTTCGAAATGGCCGCGACAATCGTAGCTCCCGCCAGTTGTGAAGTGCGCGGTGTGATTAGATTTTTGTTGGCAAAAGGATCGTCAGCTGCGGACATCCATCGCGAATTGTGTGTAGTGTATGGACCAAACATAATGAGTGAGAAACAAGTTCGACACTGGTGTCGAGAATTTCAAAGTGGTCGCACAGATGTGCACGATCAACAGCGGAGTGGCAGGCCCAGTATTCGGACCGACATCGTCGAGCAAGTTAACCAAAAACTGCGAAGTGATCGGCGTTTGACGATTAGTGGTCTGGCTATGGAATTCCCAAATGTTGCTAGAACCTCAATTTACAGGATTGTCACTGAAGAGCTTGGATATCGGAAGCTTTGTGCGCGGTGGGTGCCAAAACTGCTCACCGCTCAGCACAAAGAGCAACGAATGCATAGCACACGACCATTTTTTGGAGCGCTATAGACAAAATGGAGACAGTTTGTTTTCCCAAATTGTTACGGGAGACGAGACGTGGATAGCGTACACCAACGCATAATCAAAACAACAATCAATGCAGTGGCGCCATTCCGGTTCACCCAAACCAAAAAAGTATAAGCAATCGCCGTACACGAATCGCAAAATGATGGCTTCCGTGTTTTGGGACGAAAAGGGCGTCCTTTTGATCGAATTCATGGACCGTGGGACAACCATTACAGCTGGCGTGTACTGTGCAACGCTCACCAAACTGAGACGTGCCATCCAAAATCGACGCCGCGGGAAACTGTCGTCTGGCATCATCCTCGTGCACGACAACGCACGCCCGCATACCGCTTCCAAAACCAAAGAGAAGATTCAAGAGTTTCGTTGGGAAATCCTAGACCACCCTGCTTACAGTCCAGATCTTGCACCAAGCGACTATTTTCTCTTCCTGCATTTGAAACGGTGGCTTGGTGGACAACGATTTCAAACCGATGAAGAACTCAAGACGAGGGTTACCAATTGGTTCAGGTCCCAGGCGGCAGACTTTTATGCCGAGGGGTTAAAGAAACTGGTACAGCGTTACAGAAAGTGTATAGATATGAACGGCGATTATGTGGAAAAGTGAACTAGATATGTAGTTACATACTGACGTTAATAAAAACCTTGTATCCTGAACGATGTTTTTATTATGATCAAACGGACCTTACTTTTGGAATACGCCTCGTATTACAACGTCCTGCCTAGTTTAGTTTGTTATTCCAAGGTATTTTCACTTAAGTCCTCAACAAGCAATTCTTTCCTCACCTTGTAACCATAATCAGTCTTTAGTTTTTTAATCTGTGTACCTAATAAGCTGATTCTTCCTTGCATTTATCTTCATCCCATGTTGACCTATCCAGGTGGATACACTTTTCAGATGACCCTGTAGTTGTTCACAGTCTTCTTCCATTTTGATCCTATCCTCTTATAGAGCATTATGTTATCTGCAAACAACATAACTTACGATAGTAATCCACCAATACGGTCATTCATTGGAATGACAAATAGCAGTGGATAATAACTCTATAGAAAAGGTGATTAAATGGGTTTGCGTAGTTAAAATCGTTAAGTTTTAGAACCACTTTGGGTCAGTTCTAGGGATTTTGGAAATTTTAAAGAATTCTCATATACTATGTGAATTTAATTTAATAGCAAGTTTTGTAAGAAGATTCCAGAAAGTGGAAGGATCTTGTAAAGATGCGCAAACACCGAGCTAGTCCTGAAATGTGCTGATTGGGTGGTTGGTTCAAAAAGATTTGAATATAAATTATTAAACAAGTAAACATTAGTTAAGAGATTCTTTAACTGAATAAATTAAAGGGAATTATTCTGAATCATTTGTGTAATTTTTTATGGCAATGATGAAATTAATTGTTTGGGAGTGTCCATAAACTACATAGCCTCTTTTTGGCCTCCTCTGAACCCCCTCCCCTCCACGTAGCCTGACGTAGCTTTTGTTTCTACTGCCCCACTCCCTCCCCATCCCCCCCCCCCCCCCATGTGGCACATAGCTTTTTTGCCTGCTGATTCCAGAAGACATTTTGCACTGTTTTCTCTTGTCAAGCTGTCATAAATTACAAGATGAGAAAATTAAATCACGGAAATAAATATTCACAGCCTGTTGCTTATTTGAACTGTGACATATAATATGTATGAAAAGCTACATGGCTTGGCTGTAACTCCCCCACCTGTTTTCCTTTTCCAATTAGCCCAGCATTGTTTTCAACTCTCCCCACCCCCCTCTTTTTCTAGACTGAGCCACAAAGTTTATGAATGGTTCCTTTTTAGGAAAAATACAAAGTTTCTACAATAATGACTCACATCTAGTAGAGCCAATATAAACCTTGCATTCGGGGATTGTCGCCAGATCGCCGAAAGAAATTGCTGAAGCACTTTTGTGATAGTTTCCATTTCGGACAAAATTCAGTTAAAAGTGTTTAAATTGATTAAATATATCTCAAAAGTGCAGATCAGAATTTTTCGAACATTTCTGTGGGTTGCATATCTGTTCTGGCCATTTTTTGAACTAGTTAAGGAATCAACATGTTTTAACAGACTTTGGGTTTCGTATTGTGTGGTTTAGTTGTCGAGTGAATCTAAAGTATGTTGTTCGATCTGTAAAACATCGGAAGAAGAAGCCTTTATGCTATTATTTCACCGTCAAAATTAAAATATTATATTCCAGCGATAGTTTGGAGTAAATTTATAGTGATTTAATAAAATGAACAGTGAACTTGTACAATCCAGGGACTTCGGTATAGTTTTGTTCGCTAACTTTACACTACGGCGACAAAACCAATGCACCTTGTCCACAAGTGTGAATACGCAGACAGCCATTTAAGAGATGGGAGGCTGACGGCTGACATTCCTGCGCCAACAGCAGTGACCCTGGTGCAAAAAAAAAATATCTTTAGCCCTCCAATAGCTACGCCCCTGGCCAACATACTCCCGTCAAATTAACCTGAAAAATAGGGGTACCCTTGCATAAATTCGCAACAAGCTAAAATTTTTCATGAATCCAGAAGAATGTGGTTGGAAGCTAATTGATCATGTATTGAAACCAATCCACACTCTACTGCCACCTGCACCAGAAAAACTCCTTAATACTATTTTTTGTAACTGCAAAAAGGGGTGTGATTCAAAAGGGGGCTGCAAAAAAGTGGGCTTATTTTGTTCAATTGCATGCACCAGTTGTCAAAGCCAGTCGTGTTCAAATGCTGAATCTCCAACAGAAGAAGATACTTACAACAACGACGAAACAACTGATGTATCACTTTTGCAACAATTTACGTCGACTCAAGAGGATGTAGAAGAAGAAGATGATGATGATGATGGAGTAGGAGAAGAAGAAGAAGTTGAATAAGAAGACCTGATGTTCCATTAACCCAAGTTGAAAAAAATGCGCCAAGTACACTACCCCATTTTATGGATAAAACAACTTCAATGAATTTTAGAATGGCTTTTTCTCATAAATGGTAAACCTTAGTGAAAAAAGTATAAGAACAATTTTTGTAGATAATTAGATGACCTATTTTTATCATAAAACTAACCGTTTCCCTAAAAAAAAATTACGAAACACCCATTTTTGCGAACATTGACCTTGTCTAATTTTTTTGCTATCACGGGATCAATGGGGACTTTTCACAATTTCACTATAATGGTATCCCTAACGTTCATGCAAATTGTCAACTTGGGAATTTATGCAAGAGCGAATGTCTATTTTGAGCGGACTAACAGGCAGGACGAAGGATTTTAATACAGGCCATAAAGTTGACTTCAAAAGTAACAAATTTTAGTGTATCTGTGAGACTAATGCAAACTATTATAGGACCTATGCCGACAAGAATTTGCATAACCAACAGTAGCACAAAGAAAATATTACATTTGGAATGTTTACCTGAAAATGAGTGATAAGGCTAATGATTCTAGCATTGCTTAAAATATTAATAGCAAGAAGATTAAATTCATTAAATTAACTTGTTTTGATATTACATGGATCACTTTCAGTGGCGTAGCTAGGTTAACAAGGGCCCCGGTACATATTTTTGGCTCTCAGGCCAGATCACTTTTTTATTTTATTATTATTTCCCAGCTTGGAGGCCCTGACGCACGGCACCGCCTAGCCCTCCAATAGCGACGCCGCTGATCACTTATCAACTATGAGATGGATTCAAATTTCAATTTCACAATCTCAATTTATCTCAATTAAAAAAAAAACATATTTCTTCTGTTGGAAGCGGAATGTCGGAGCAGCTTCGATGGCATGCTATCAAATTCAAATCGTCCCTGTTGAGAGATGAATCGGTTGCTTGAGGGAAAGAGTGGAGAATTGAACTGCTCCATCCTCCGAATTAATGTCCGCGATATGTTTATAGAAGAAATGTGGAGCTTCCTTCAGGTTTCTATTGTCCAGAGTTGGAATGGTTTTACCTTTACTTTATTTTTTAATTTTTTTTTTATTTTTTTTTTTTTTTTTTTTTTTTTTTTGTCCTTAGAAAATCTATTAACCCATCAAACAGTTATTAAGGGATTAAAAGTTGCTATTAAAGCTAGCACGTGTGAAAGAATCGACAAGAAATATGTAAAATATATCATAGGAGAAATAGGAGTTGGAAAGTGCGTAGCTAAACATCGGCTAGCAAACAATATGTTATTAAAAAAACAAGATTATTATAGATATTTATTTCAAATCATGGTAAAGTAAAAAAAAAATCTTTTTTATGTATTTCAACTTTCAGATCTCTCAAACTGCAACTTTTGCTGTTGTTATCTGTCAGTGACGTGAAAAACATCCGGTAAATTAATTTCTTGACGCTTCCTTCATCCGCAACTGTAATCATCCATACCGAGAAATATATGAAGAAATTTCCTCGACTACTGCACTTAAACAAGTATTTTCTAGCTTCAGTTTAATTAAGTTACAATGTTATGATCTTTCCTATTACTGCAATACCAACGGCATCTAAGTTAGGCAGTAATGGAGAGGCCAGTTTAAGGGCTATGTTACAATTCAACAAGTAATTCGCCTGAGAATCAAAAATTCATTGTTATTTCAAGAAAGTTTTAGGTTTACAGAGTGTAATAGTTTCTCCTTAATGTAAATGTTCTCTGTCTTTGAACTGCGAACATGATTTGAAATGGCAGAAATGTCTGTACAAATTATGAAGTTCTCTTCAGATAATTTTATATTTAACTCGGCGCTATTAATCGGCAGTTAGTGCATGGAAGGGAAAAGATGACCATGACCACAAGCTGGCACTCGATTTCAGGCACAAGGGTGTGGGAAGATTCTCTTTTTTAGGTAAGGGTCTCAGGGATTGGAATGAGTTACCAAGAGAAATGATGAATAATTTACCGAAAACTTTGAAGGAATTTAAAGATAAAATTTGTAGAGGGCAAATGTATGTGGGTGCAGGATAGGGGGATGATGGGTGTATAGGGAAATTGCCACCGGAGTCTGTGCTCCATTGCAATTAAATAAATTAAATTAATCGGCAGTTTCAAAATAAATGTTTCCATAGTTTTCTTACAATCTGATATCCTCAACAACTCTTGTCTGAATCGTATCAGCTGTCTTATCACTCGATATGATGACGTGCGCTTGCGCATTATGCTGACAGCAATTACTTAACAGTTAACAGTACTCGAAGACACTGTATCGCACATTCCTTTATTGAAACAGATGTGGCTTGACAGTAGTTGGAGCTGTGAATAATAACCTCTGTATCTTGAGATCGTATTGATTTTATCAAAGAGGTATGTTTCTAAACAGATACAAAATTCATGTTGTTTTCATTACTTCTCAGATTAATGGTACTGTTTTCAGAAACAATGCCGGTAGTAAATAAAACGTAGGTCAGAGTAAATAAATCGCAGAAAATAATCTTCAAAACTTTAGATCCGATGAAGGCTATATAAGTGATATCTTATCTGAAATTGGTTGCTTGTTTATTGCCTTGTGGTAACATTTGTACCGTTTAAGTCCCGATAACACTAGCACTCCGTTGGCGATTGTTAGTGCTGGTAAAGAAACGAGTGTTCAAACGTATGTGATCAACCCCTGAATGTTCTTGCTCCTAGGAGAGAACAAAATCTCATCTGATGTCTAACTAATACCACAGTATTTTATGCTTTGGAAACGTTTAATTGGTATATGGTGGATGAGACATCTCGCCTGAAAAATTAGAAATTATTTTAGTTAAGTAATATGCATGCACTTTGTTAATTTTCATTACTATAACTGGCCACAGTGGTTAGTACCTAAACTCAGCTATTGTGAATATTTGCTTCTTTCATTTAAATTCCTATAGGTCGATCGTTGGGTCAGATTCCACACTAATTTACCTAGTAAGATAATCAACGACAGAGACAATAAATTCAATAATCGTATTCTTAAAACAATAGAGCAGGCAGTATGATTACCAGATACAGGATTATAATTTCTGGGACATTTCTGGGGTTAAAAAGGTTTTTTAGTGATACAGGATTATAATTTCCGGGACATTTATGGATTGAAAAGGTATAAAGGTATTTTAGTGGTATGTTTAAGGAGTGAACAAATATTCAAATTAATTTAGAAAAGTTGTATTTTAGGTAAAAACTATGCTGCATAACATATATATATATTGATTCAACTTTGGTTGAAAATCACTACGTCGTGTTTGAACAACCTATATACGTATTTCGTCTCTGGTCTAGAGATGGGCAAAGTGATTCACTAAAAAGAGCGGTTGTTCATTTGATCACTCAATGAAAAGAACTAGTTCTTTTGAATGGTTCACTTGCTCAGTAGCTCAGTTTTATATGAGACCTTTTTTTTAGGTCTCACCCCTCACAATCCGGTTATACCCCCACTTTCCGTTGAAAATACCCCCTTATGTCGACTTCAATACAAATAGTAGACCTTTTTTTTAGCTTAGAAGAACTACCGTTCACTTTAAGTGATCGTCTGCTCCATCTCTAATTCTTACGAATTTCTGAAATTCCTCATCCTCGACAAGAGAGAAGGGGTGATATTCTTTACACATCACTTTTAGTAACTGAATATCTAAAGCCCGTTTCCTAGTAATTGAGATTGGTTGATTTACATCAACGAATGTATTCATCGATGTCTGAGCAAACCGCGGCGTCGATAACGGTGACGGTCTCCGAGCCATGGTGTCGTCCAAGCTGCACCATTCCAGAGAAAACGTGGAGGCTCTGGCATTAGAACTACTTACTTTTGGGAGTGGATTAGAGTCACTTAGATGAGAAGTTCTAACCCCGGAGTCATCCACTGAAGACGAACGTGATCGCTGCGCATTTCCCTCGCGTTTTAATGGTATCGACCGGTGAAAAGTCTTAAAGTGTCTCTTCAAATTGGTCGTCGATCCTGACGATATAGATAAAATTTCCTTGCAATAGTTGCATTTCCCTTTCTTGTCCTTCTCGTTCTTTTCGAAATGATACCAAACATCACTGGTAAGTCTGTTCATTTTCTTGACCTGTTACAGACAAGGGGAAACTTGAAATAAACACGCAAATCTATGAAAAACGTATCGATAAATATTTGGTGTTACGATTATGTTTAAACGTTTATAGTGGTCATTTAAATACACTTGGATCGTAGTTTAGATTAAAAACTTAAAATAACATACAGCATAACGCTTACCAGGGAGAGAGAAAGAGAAGCGGTTAGCGGAGCGGTAAAGAACTAGCTCTCCAGTGGCACTGCTCCGGGCTGTACTGAGCGATTGAATCGAACGTCGCGAACGAACTAGCTCTCCAGTGGCACTGCTCACTGCTCCGAGCTGTGCTGAGAGATTGAATCGAACGTCGCGAACGAACTAGCTCTTCTCGATCTTCGGCGTTTCTTATTCTTCATAGCGGAGTGGATAAACAATGAACGGCGTGGAACAGAGAACAAACAAGGGTCGGGCGAGAATGGCAAAGCTGAAACCGACATTGTCTGCGCCCACTCGACTGAAGTTCAATCGACGCCGACACACCACCGTCATTACGGCTTCCAAGAAGAACTACCGCTCACTTTTAGTGAGCGACTGCTCACTCGCTCTTTCAAAAGAACTGTTCTAAAGAGCTGATTCACTCACGAACGACCCGTCTCTATTCTGGTCTTTGGTAAGGTGGAGCGCTCCTTTACCTCCCGCTGCGAGCGCGGCATGGCCGCCGTGGTAGTTTAAGTTTGAAAAAAAAACTGGTATACGGTAATTCCGGGTCAGTAACGCTTAATTCCTGGACATGGGAGCACACACAAAATTCCGGGTCATTCCCGGATTTCTCGGCCATCTGGCAACCCTAGCTGGCAGTGATTTCGATGCGAACGTTGTAAGAACGATTAAAAGGCTTATATATCAGCGTTAGTTAACTAAACCATTAACATCTCATAGTGTATTTTTCAAGGTAGTACCTTCTAAGTTCCCCGCTCTTCCCCCTAAGTAAGTCGAAAAATGAGGCGACATCACGTGTGAAAAATTTGAGTGACAAACAGCAACTTTCTTGAAAAATTGCTCTTCTCTTGTCCTCGACAGCTGCTTGCACTTGTTTCTCAAGGTTACCGTGGTCCTAGTTTCCATGAAACCGAGAAGCAAGACATCTTAACAATTCCAATAAACGGATGCCATCACTGATTGTCGCTCGATAAAATCAAATTGTTCACTTTTCAACCTTATCGGGACCACACTCGTCAAATGTTTCCACCGTATCCTCGAAAAAGTATTTTGTTGACATCTCTTTCTAGTACAATTGTTTAATCACAATATGAATATCTTTCTTATCCATTACAGATTAAAAGTACACTTTGTCTGATTTGTGCACCTATAACAAAATGAT